>SZWC01000338.1:273478-305655 GCA_023375785.1 Penium margaritaceum | reverse complement strand
TTTCAAACCCATGTCATATTAGGGTTTGATATTCTCTTTTAAAATTGTTGAACCAGGGTTTGACATTCCAATGATTTCTGAAATTATCTTAATGGACATATATTTCTGAAATTCTCTTGAATTGAGGTGTCAAGTGAAAATGAAAATTATTGTGGGGTATGATAGGGATATCCGACAGGTGGCAGATATTTGGTCCACCGGTCACTGGTTGTTTCACTGCCATATCAACGATTACTCCTGCTGCACAGTTTGAGTCCACGTACGTGGATGATTGTTGATTTCTTTCTGAATATTTTTACTTTCCTTTCTGTCCGCAAATCGTACTTCAGTCCATTTTTTGAACTATCATGTTGTCCGCTCCTGGTGGCAAAATCAGCGCAAACGCGAGGTTCACGATGAAACTCGCAGCTCGAAAGTTTTGCAATGCCCCTTTTTGTTTTTGACGCATTCGATTGCCGTCGATCAATCAGTTGATGCAATCAATCCCCGTCGGTTGCTCGGACGCCGTCTATCTCTCTACCGACGGCGAGCATGAACCGACGATCGATTGATGTCGATCGATTGGCCGACGGCCGAGGAACGATCAACGAGGGCTAATTGTCGATGGGACCACTGCCGGTGGTCGCCGGAAGTGGATCCATCGACGGTGGCTCCTCGTCCGATCGATCCACTGCCGGTGTTTGCTGGCCGTGGATCCATCGACGGTGGCTCCTCGTTGGATCGATCCACTGCCGGTGGTCGCCGGCCGTGGATCCATCGACGGTGGCTCCTCGTCGGATCAATCCACTGACGGTGGTCGCCGGCCGTGGATCCACAGCCGGTGGTCGCCGGCTGAGGGCTGACCAGCCCGTCCACCATTGATCCGCTTGGATCGATGCTGAACGGAGCATGGAACCAAAGGCCGACGAGGCCTGGTGGGGAGCAGGAGGCAGGTGGAGGGCCTCGCAACCACCCACCGGTCGGGTCCTATGCCTCGAGCGAGGCCGATGAGGCCTGGCAGGAGGCAGGGGCGGGGGCAGGGGCCCTTGCAACCACCCACCGCTTGGGTGGTTGACGCTGGATCCGCGTCGTAACAACGCTATGAAGTACTACTAGTCGTTCCGCGTCACTCGTACGAGAATAGAGCATTGCGATTGTAGGAACAAGGTGCATCCATGGCACCTCGGCGCCAGACTGCACCATCTGTGATGGATTTGTCATCCCTTCCATCTTCAACCTCTTTTGCCTCTGCGTACCGTCTGAACCATGCGGACTTCAACCCCCCTCCTGCCGGGCGTCTCCATGGAGATAATCTAACGCTGGCCCTCTCGCGTCACTCTCGGCCAGTGCCTACAGCCTCAAGGAAACCTGGGTTATTTTGTGGCTCATGCAGCGTTATGTCAAGCGACAATTGGGACCACGTCCGCGGGCATTTCGGCATCCCAAACGGCAACATGGCAACGTGCCCGTTCCCACCGCCTCACGCCAAAGACGTTCTTGGCCTTGAGAGAGCCCCTCGTCCAGCAGCCGACTGGAAACCTGCTTGCCCCCATCTGTACAACGGCCTCGCGGATTCATGGGGTACAAGCAGCAAGCCTGCAGACCATAGCATACATCAGTGATCCCACCTGTTCAGGATAGGATTCTGGGGAAGGTGATGAGACTGTGTATGCTGGTGAGGTAAGTTTGTGTTCCACCGTCATGGGGGTTGGAGCTCCGTTGCTGTTCTCAAGTCCGAAGTGCTTCAGGAGTGAGGCAATGTAGGGTTCTTGAAACAGAGTGATGAGTCACTCCTCCCGGTCCCTCTTGATGTCAATTCCCAGGCAATGGGTCAGTTCTCCAAGGTCTTTCATGGTGAAACGTCCCAGGAGTGCTTGCTTCAGATCCTCGAGAGCACAAGGATTGTTGGAGGTGAGAGCAAGATCGTCCTCATAGACCATAATATAGGTCTGCTCATCTGGTCATGAACGGAGGAACAGACTGGGATCGGTAGTGGAAACCGTGAATCCCAGGTAAATGAGAGTTGCTCGGAGTTTGGCATGCCATTCGCGAGGGGATTGTTTGAGCCCATAGACTGGGCGATGTAGCTTCTAGAGAGTGTTGGGCTGGTCTGGTGTGTAGCCTTCGGATACGCCAGGTAGAAAGTTTCGTTCAGATCTCCTTGGAGAAAGTCCGTGGACACGTCCATGGCATGTAGTTCCATGTCTTTAGTGGCCGTAATGTGTAGTAGGACTCGTAGGGTGATCAGCTTGGCAGTGGGTGAGAAGGTGTCAAAGACGTCCACGCCATATCGCTGTGAGAACCCCTTTGCCACATAACGAGCTTTGAATTCTGGTGGCTTCCCTAGATGAGTCTTAACACGGAAGACCCTTTTCCATGTCACCACATTGGTGTGAGCTGGTTGAGGTACGTCAGTGTAGGTGGAGGTAGCCTTAAAGGAGGCCAGTTCGTTGGCAATGGCGGCTCGCCATTGGTCTGCTTGGGGCCCATTTACAGCCTCCGCATATTTTCTGGGGGTGGCAATGGGAGCTGTGGTAATGGTGGCGCTGAGTAGAGGAAGGCGAGGATAGCGTCGTCGTCGAGGATTCATGGGAGGAGTTGGTCGTCGAAGAGAGATGGGACCGTCTCCAGCTGCAATCCAGGAGGGCAGGAAGGAGGTTCGAAGAAGCTCCACCTGGCGATCCTCCTGGATGTCAAGGTCTCCGTCTGTGTCAGTGAGGGTGATAAGCGAGGCTGCTGCTCTGTTTCTGGTAGACTATGGGAACACCAGTTCTGCTATTGGTGTCATTCTCGGGACAGGTACCCCAGATGCTGTAGTTGTTGTAGGTTCTTCTGTGTCTGCTACTGTTATTGTTGGTGCTGGTGCTGCTGCGGCTGGAGGAGGGACTAGTGTTGCTGAGGGAAGCGTTCTTCCAGGTGTTGGCAGATGTTCTGAGATGGATTGAAAATCAGCGTTAAGAGTGAGAGGAGTGAGTGGTGGTAGTGCCATTGGTCGTGGTTGTGTGGGAGTGTGTGTAGGAGAGAAGATTGGTGGAGTGGATACTGTTGGAGGAGTTGCTGGTGTGGCAGGAGCGACTGCAAGAGCTAAGGTGGCCGGAGTTGTAGGCATTATAGCTTGTTCAGGAAAGAGTGTCCAGGTAAGAGGAGTAGTGGAGATTGGTGCGGATTGCCGGAACAAAGGAGTAACTTCATGGACATCTATGCTACATGTTTCCTGTTTGAGGTCCGGCTCGTAAATTAAGTAGCTAGGGGAGTTGAGGGCGAATCCAACGAACATGCAGCGCGAGGCTCGTGGCCCAAATTTGGAGAGACGCGCGTGAGCCCGGTCAAATTGAAAGAGTATGACGTAGGCTGTGGAGCCCCATACTCGAAGCTTGGAGACATCTGGCGTATATCCCAGCCAGAGTTCTGTTGGGGTAATGTCGGGAAGATGCTTGGCTGGATAAACGTTGTGTACCCTGGTGGCATAGCGGAATGCATAGGTCCTGACGGTTTCCCGCGCTCCGGCATGCACAAGTAGAGTGCGCGTGAGAGCGGCCAGGACACCATTCTGTCTTTCTACCACTCCGTTCTGCTTGGGTGCTTTTGGGACACTCATCTCATGCCCAATGCCGCGTTCTGCCAGGAATACACGGAGCTCATGAGATAGGAATTCACTACCTCTGTCTGTCCGGATTTTACCAATGGACCGGTTGAGGCGACTCATCTAATACTTTGACCACTTGACGAAGGCAGGCTTGGCATCGGCTTTAGACTTGAGAGGGATTGTGGCGCCGAAGCGAGAATGGTCGTCCACAATGGTGGGGAAGGACTCATAGCCTTGAAGGGAGGTGGGACGAATTGGTCCCACAAGATCCATGTGGAGGATGCCAAGAGGTCTTGCTGTTCGAGCGGCTCGAGGAGGGTGAGGGGATGCTTTTAATTTCCCAAGACTGCAAGCAGTGCAGGATGGTCATGCAAGGCGAGTTAGTGGGGAGAGCAATGGCAGGCTTTTTACCATATTTTTGGCCTGAACACAGAGAAGCGCATTGAAATTTTGGTGACCAAGGCGATGATGATGCAGGAGTAGAGGATGTGAGAGGCTGCGGCAGTCACAGGTGGAGGGTTGAGTGTCGGCTTCAACAGCAAAGATTGCTGTTGTGCAAGGAATCTGCAGGCGATAGAGGTTGTTGCAAACTGTGAAGGTTGCATGCGGTTTGTTATCAGCTATCGTCAGTTGGGCTTCCGAACCATAGGCGGGGAAGAAGATGTTTACACCTTCCTTTTGGAGTTGATGAACAGAAAGGAGATTGTGTCGTAGGTCAGGGGTATGGTAACCCCTGATTTGTCCACTTGGTGCTGCCGGAGACGTGAGAGTAGCGGAGTAGCGGCAGAGATATGTCATTCCTTTGGTGGCACCGGTGATGGTTACTGGTGTTGCCAATGGTGTGGTGACGTCAGCATCTTTGAGAGCATGAATAACACACCCTGAGTCGAGAACTTGTTCAATGTAGAGGGAGGCAGATGTTGTAAGAAGAGTCAGCGGAGGAGGTTCTCCATCTTGAACGGAAACTTGTGCGACATCGAGAATGGAGGGCTCAGGTGTAGTGTCACCGTCCGTATTGTCATCGGCTGGCGCGGCGCGAGGTGGAAGCAACTGTGAAGAAGATCACTGGAATCATGGTGGCCTGTCAACCAGGGCTGGAAACTGTCAGAATAATGTAGTCACGAGAGTGACAGCAGCAGAAGCAAGCTGAAGCAACAGACAGGCATGCGGGCGTCAGCAGAGTGACGTAGGCGAGAGCGATGCAAGCAGTTAGTCGTGAGAGCAGGTGGAGACTGAGAAGCGAGGTAGCCGAGGTAGACAAGTTGATGTGAGAGAGGATGCTTGCTAGGCGAGTGATGATTGGCGGAGTGTGAGGGCTGAGCGAAGGAGCGAGAGTGACTGAGCAAAGCGTTGATAGGTGGTGAAGACAAGAAGCGTGAGAGATGAGGAGAGCGAGGACACGGCGGCGAAGCCGCGGATTCAAAGGAGAACAGGATGGGTAAAACTATTCTGTTTAAGTTTTGGAGGGAATGAACATCCTCCATATATACACGCGAACAGGACATACGAGCAACGGCTTCTTCGCTAGCCGGACGCGAGCGACTCATTGTCACGTTGGTCGGTCACGGTTCGCATGGGACCGTTGGACCGTTTA
Organism: Penium margaritaceum; assembly: GCA_023375785.1. NCBI lineage: Eukaryota > Viridiplantae > Streptophyta > Zygnematophyceae > Desmidiales > Peniaceae > Penium > Penium margaritaceum. The sequence goes on along the minus strand of SZWC01000338.1, from coordinate 300,496 downwards.
TTTATTCTTTCTTGCGAGAGGTGACCTGGACTTCTGCTTGTGTTATCCGAAGCCTCTTTCCGCAACAAGAATCGGAGTCAGAGAACATACATTTCTGACACCCTCCCTGAATCTGACTCGATTTTTGTAAGGTTGGCTTCCTCCTCGGGTCCATCAAAGTACTTGATGAATGTGGTTCCCGGGAGGTTTCCTTGTAGCAGTCACGGACCAGTGGAATTCGAGCAGATGCTACTACTCAGCAGTGTTGTAGTCTTGGTGGTTCGTGGGCTGGCGGAGGCATGGGGCAACGGCATGCATGAAGTAGGTCTCTCCACATTTTGCTGAGGGTGCATTTGCGTTTGCGAATGAGGGGATGGAAGATGGGAGTAGTGATGCTGAGCAGGGCTCCTCGAAGTTATTCTTCCACAAAGGGTACTCGAGTGCAGCGGAAATTTGCAGGAAAGCGTCCGCCTTCTTTGTAGAGAAGGTAGTGTTGGAGGGTGTAGGAGATTGGGACGCCTTTGATGTAGCAGAGGTGGAAGAGGTTGCAGAAGTCTTGCGACCACTAGAGAATGTTTGTCGCTCCACTTGCACTGAGTACCAGATCCTCACATTGTGTGAGGAAGTGCCATGGGAAAGAGGAGAAGTAGACTGGTCCATAAATACTGGTGGTAGTGTTGACAAGTGGTCGTTCTGCTGGAAGAGGAGGTCTCTTGGCGATGAAGGTCATTTTGAAATGACGAGAAGCCGAGAGGTGGTGAGATGAGAGCAGTTGTTGATGGAACTGAAGAGGCAGATGAAGAGCGTTTCGATGAAGGCAGAGAAGACTTGAGAGGTTGGAGCGAAGAGATTGAGAAGGGCTGAGTGCGGTGAAGGAGGATGTGAATGAGTTATTGGGCAGGGCGGATAAAGACAGGCAGAGGATCTGATGAGGACTTGATGGGTGCAGGGATGGAACCTCGTGCACTGTGGAAATTTTTAGCGTAGACGCAGGTCGTTGCAGGGGAGGTGATACAACCGGGCGGATCCTTGTGCCGAGCGGAGCGGAAGCTGATGATGAAGGAGGAATGCTCGATGATGGAATGGGCGCAGGGGCAAATCGCGTGCGTACAAGTAAGTTACGGCGTGGACGCAGGTCGTCGCAGAGAAGGCGATGCGACCAGGCGGATCCTTGTGCCGAGCTGAAGTGGAAGCTGAAGCGGAGGAAATGATTGATGGATGAGTGGGCGCAGGGGCGAAACCTCGTGCGCTGAGGAAGTTTCAGCGTGGGCGCAGGCCGTCGCGAAAAAGGCAAAGCGACCGGGTGGATCCTTGTGCCAAGCTGGAAGCAATGCGAAGCGGAGAAGCAATTGATTGATGAGTGGGCGCAAGGCCACAACCACATGCGCTAAAGGAAGTTTCCGGCGTGGGCGCAGGTCGTCGCGGAAAAGGCGATACGACCAGGCGGATCCTTGTGCCGAGCGGAGCTGAAGCGGATGATGGCAAAAAAATGATTGATGATGGAGTGGGCACAGGGGTGAAACCACATGCGTGAGGAGATGATGCTGATGCGGATGATGAACGGAAGGCAGTGCGGAGAATGCTGATGATGGAGGGGGAGGCGATGCAGAGGCGGTCCGGATGATGCCGATGACAAAGGGATGAAGATTAGGCAGAGGCGAGCGGCCTATGAAGCTGAGGAACCTCAAATGAGGAGGAAGGCTAATGAAGGAGGCAGATGAAAATGGCAAGAGACGGAGAGCGACGTGGGCGGAGAGGGAGAGGATGAAACGCAGTGCGGCAGATGGAGGTGAAACAACCACTTCCTCTTGCGTTCAGGAGAGTGACGGCTTGTTCCCCAGTTGGCTCGGAAGTGGGAGCAGGAAGACTGGTGGTGTCCGATATCCTGTTGGCTGGAGGAAGTTGGCTGTGGCAGAGGAAGTCAGGCAGCGGGCAGGGACTTAGACTGCTGATGCCAGGAGAGTGATGGCTTGTTCCCCAGTTGGCTCGGAAATGGGAGCAAAAAGACTGGTGGTGTCCGATATCCTGGCAGCGACAGCTTTGACTGCAGCTGCTGAAGAGGCGAGGAGGTGATGCGAGAAGGTGGCTCGAGATGATGGATGCTGGCAAGATGGGGATGACAGCGAGGAAGGGGCAGATAAGGCTGATGAGGCGAGGAGAAAGCGAGGAAGATGCTGGCGGAGGCAGATGTGATGAGGAGCAGCGGACGACAGAGAGTAGGAAGCTTCTCGGTAGTTGACAGCAGGTGGCGGCTCGGGAGTCACTTGCAACAGATATAGGCGACACGTCACCGGTTGTTGGCCACGGGCGCGGAAATGGGCGCAGGGTCTTCTTAGGACGACGAGGCGTTTCTTCAGCGTAGAGAACTCATCGGACTGCAGGTGTCAGCTGCGGATGAATCGAGGAGGCGCGAGACGGCGGTAGCGGTGGCAGGAGAATGTGAGCAGAAGCAATGGAGCGAGGACGGCGGCAGGGCGATGACACGGTCACGGATCTCTCGGTGATGTTGCCTGAAGCTATGATACCATGTCAGAAGAATGTAGTCACAAGAGTGACGACGGCAGAAGTAAGCAGAAGCAACAGACAGGCATTCGGGCGTTAGCAGAATGACGTAGGCGAGAGCGATGCGAGCAGTTAGTCGCGAGAGCAGGTGGAGACAGAGAAGCGACGTAGCCGAGGTAGACAAGTTGATGTGAGAGAGGGTGCTTGCCATGCGAGTGATGATTGACGGAGTGTGAGGGCTGAGTGAAGGAACGAGAGTAACTGAGCGAAGCGTTGAGAGGTGGAGAAGACAGGAAGTGTGAGAGATGAGCAGAGCGAGGACACGGCGGCGAAGCCACGGAACCAAAGGGGAAGAGGATGGGCAGAACTGTTCTGGTTAAGTTTTGGAGGGAATGAACATCCTCCATATATACAGGCGAACAGGACATACGAGCAACGGCTTCTTCGCTAGCCGGACGCAAGCAACTTATTGTCACTTTGGTTGGTAACGGTTTGCATGGGACCGCTGGACCGTTTGCTTATTCTCTCTTGCGAGAGGTGACCTGGACTTCTGCTTGTATTATCCGGAGCCTCTTTCCGCAACAAGAATCGGAGCCAGAGAACATACATTTATGACAGCAACCTAGTGCTCTGATACCATGTCAGAATTTTGAGGAGGGAAGAGTGCGAGACGGGATGGCTCGTGGCACTAATTGGCAAAAGTTATGAGTTGAGCAGGTTGGCACTAACAAGCTCTGGAGGTGAGCGATGCGAGACAGGCAGCCGGCCGAGGATGGAAGCGATGATAGTTGCGAGAGTGATGAAGAGAAATGATTGATTGATGGAATAGTGGAAGCAAGAGTATATTGATTTAAGATACCTTAAAGTAGTGTTGCTTGGACTTCGCTAGGACCCCTGCGGGGTGGAAGCGCTACTTCGTGTTCTTTGAGAGACGTGTTGCGATGGTTTTGCTAGAGCGTAGCTTGTCGGATTTCTCGAGGACTTTGGGACATGATAGTGTCAGTGCACGGATCTCGGTTGTGCGTGTCTGTTGAGATTTGTGCGGTTCTTTTATTGTGGGTGCTTGGATGTGCTCCTGTCTTCACGCTGGTTTCTCTTCTTTATTTCCGCCACGAGGAGAGAGCGGGTTGGGGAGAGGACTGAAGACTGGAAAAACGTTTTAAGTCCCGCTCTAGAGAGGAGCAGAGGAGGGTGGAGGGGAAGCAAGAGAAGTCGACAGCTGATCCACCGGAGGCGACGCAGTCGTTGGAGATGTGGTCGCTGCAGCCACAAGCGACGCGGGTCGAGGATGCGGCGGACCTGCGATGATCCCCACTTGAGTGGATGTCAAGGGAGGAAGGGCGGACACTGAGGGTGGGACGGCAGTCAATGGTGGACGGTCAGCTGAGGAATGCTCCTCGCGGTTGCAGGGCAATTCTTCACCATTGGTGCTCGAATTAGATGCCGAGGAGGAAGGGCCGAGCCGCTGACGGTGAAGCCAGCGCATGAGCACCCTCAGTGCCATCGGGTTAGGAAGGTCGATAGTTTGTACCGGGAAGATAACCGTGAGGCCTGCATGATCCTACCGATCTCCCTCCACATGGCGGTATTAAGTCCGCAGCATGATCCCACGGTGAGGAAAAGGATGCAGGTTTGCAGGAAGAGGACCTTGCTGGCGATACTGCACCACCCAGTCACAAAAGCAGCATAAAGCTCGCACTCCGCGGTGAAGAGAGAGGTCGAGGAGGTAAAGAAAGTGGAGGAAGTCGTGATGGTGCAGATGAAAACTCCATGCCAGGAATGGAAGGAGGTTGGGCTGGATTCGTTCTGGGTGGGTGGGGATCATGGTCCAGTGTAGGAAGCAGCAGAAGGCTGCCGGTCCGGTAGCAGTGCAAAACGTCCAGCGGATAGAGGTGCCGCAATTCTTCGAGGTACTCATCCCACTCGTCCTCCAGCCTGTGCACGGCACTGGTGATGAACACGCGGGCCATATCACGGATCAATTGCTGTTGTAGGTACTGCNGTAAAGAAAGCGGAGGAAGTCGTGATGGTGCAGATGAAAACTCCATGCCAGGAATGGAAGGAGGTTGGGCTGGATTCGTTCTGGGTGGGTGGGGATCATGGTCCAGTGTAGGAAGCAGCAGAAGGCTGCCGGTCCGGTAGCAGTGCAAAACGTCCAGCGGATAGAGGTGCCGCAATTCTTCGAGGTACTCATCCCACTCATCCTCCAGCCTGTGCACGGCACTGGTGATGAACACGCGGGCCATATCACGGATCAATTGCTGTTGTAGGTACTGCACGCGCTCATTGATGAGTTGTTTGGCCTGATCAACCAGCATGTAGATGGTACGGTATTGCTAGAAGACATCCTCACGGAGGGCCAGGGTCCTCGCCCTTTGGTGCGACATATCCTGCAGTCTCGCATGATCGGCTGCCCATTCCTCCTCGCACTCAGTTTGTAGCTGCTGCAGATCTGGTAACTCCGCCTCGAGCTGCTGCAGCCCTACAGTCAAACGAGCCATATCTGCACGTGTTGCCCGGAGGGTGTGGCCCAACTCTGCTCTTTGGTTAATAAGGCACTGCCCTTCCGCTGCGGGTGGCTCGTCACCTCTGTCCGCAACCTTGTTCCAATCATCTTGCAGGCGCCGCACCTCTTGGAGTCTCGCTTGGATTGCCGCTGCTCAAGTTTCTTGGACCTGAATGCGCTACTGTCTGTCAGCGCGGGCGGACTTGCACGCAGCGAGGCCGTTCCTCACTTGAGCCAGGTTGGCGGCAGAGCTGCGTACATGATCTGCGTACGTCCTCACCAACGTCCCGTGCTGCTCCTAGAGTCTCTCCACTCTGACTACCCATGCTCAATTCTGGGTGATGTGAAGCGCGAATGCTTGCCACCGTGCCTCGTTGCTATGGGGGTCAGGTACTTCCGGTGAGGGTGGGGGTGCCAGGCAGGGGTCATCCATACGCAAGGTGTGGAGAAGGTCTTCTGCTTCCGCCATAGTGAGAAACGCTGCGAGCGTGCGGGCCTCAAACTCAGAAGCAGCAGCCGCGTTCACCGTGCGTTTAGCGAGTTCGTACTCGTACCGGGCCTAGTCGGTGTGGGCCATCTCTGGCGTGTGGCTGGTGGTGTCGGTCTGTCGTTGTTCTCCAGTAGTGGTTGCGCAATAAGTGTGTTCCAGAGTGTCCAGAACTATGGTTGTCTCTGTCGTTGACTGGCGGCTGCGTAAACAGTGTGAACTTTGTGAACGAGAATTTGAGGACTGCCGTCCCGATCCGCGAGAGGGCGCCCAAGCGATCCGGGACGGCCGGGCGGGATGGGCATGTCGCCGTGGTTGTCGAGGGGCGAGGGGCATGTCAGGTTCCAGGTCACGTTGATGTGTTGGACGCTCACCTTGAATCACCCGTGATCGCGTGGAGACGCGTTCTCCTAAGAAGACGATGTCTTCTGAAGCTCCTGTCATCGTTTTCGTGCGTCGTGTGATGTGGGCATGCACCTCCGTCGGATACGGTGCATGATCCTCCGGAGAGTCGCTACTGTCCGTGGACGATGCCGGTGCATTAGCAACGACTCTCATAAAGCGTGCTCCGGTGGATCGATCGCCCCCATGCGCTGAGCGGCTGGTGGGAGAGGCCTGCCCCGTCAGCAATCAAGCGTCTCGCTGATGTGGCATTTCCGTTGCTTCAAATTGGAGCGGGACGTATGATGGCGCCCCGTCATCGTCGTGCAACGTCATGCATTTTCCCTCAAGCAAAATTATCACGTCGCATGCTGTCAACCAGTCGTCCGTGAGGAGGACATTGTATGTGGACGTTTCACACACTTGGACCGGCAAGCTTTGGTGAATATTTCTGACATAAAGGGGAAGTAAATCAATATGGTCCTCGGATTGGGTGATCTCCCCTCCCGCGGTGCCGAAACAGAGGTCGGCGGCTCGGATGAGGTTTGACCAATTAAGCTGCCGAATGACGCGCATTGCGACTGTGGTATGCGTCGTCCCCGTATCCACAATAGCGACAAATTTCACCCCGGCAATCCAGAGAGTGCATGAGATCACTGTACACATGTACTCCGGCAATGGTTGGCAGCACAGGGCCATGGGTCGCCATGTAAGGACCCTCGTATCAAGAATGTCGTGAATGGCCCGTCGAGTTTCATCGACATGATCCCTCATCCTACGGTGACCCGGCAATTTGAGCCTATAGTTCACTCTCCACCCGGATGGTCCCAACGCGGTGTTAATCTCCACGAAGAAATTCTCAAGTTTTATAATTTACCCGAGCAGATGAGTAAGGACTTCCATCCAAGGCAGCACGAAGTGGGTTCGGACGAAAAATTACCAGATGGCGTCCGCCACTGATGAACGGACCGCACTTGGTGGCGTCGGCGTCACAGCTGGCAGAGTGTGCGCCGTGGGTGCTGGGGCACGGTCATGTTGCATACGGTGAAGCCAATCCCCGTATTCTTTGTGCGTCCATCCTGGCACATTCTTGAAGAGGTCGATTCTTCATCGCACATTGATGTGGCCTATATTCACGTCATATTGAGGGAAGCCCTCAAGAGGGTATGCCCAACGGTACTCCTCAGCGGTGAGGTCGCACGCCTGGCCTTGAATCAGAACAGTTCCACCAGGAGGGGGGCTCGTGCGGAGGTGGTCCACCTCCATATGATGGTAATTCGTGGGAGCTGCGGTCCTTCCACCCTTCACGTGGTAATCGGCCTAGAGCATCTGCATTGCGGTTCGCAATTTCTGATTCATATTTGATCGTGAGGTTGTGTCCTTGTAGAAGTAGGGCCCATTTGCCAAGAATTCGCTCGTGGTTTTGCGTCGTAAGCAGCCATTGGAGGGCCTGATGATCTATGAGGATGGTGAAGGGTTTCCCATTCTTGACGTAACATCTGTATAACTGGATAGCCCATAAGACCGCCAGAAATTCTCCTTTCACAGGAGGATACTTAGCTTTCGCGTCGTTGAGCGCGCACCTGTCGTAGCAGACCACCCTCATCATGCCGTCGTCTCCGCGTTGAGATAGGATAGCCCCAATACCTTCCTGTGAGAAGTCTGTTGTGATGACNTTCTTGAAGAGGTCGATTCTTCATCGCACATTGATGTGGCCTACGTTCACGTCGTATTGAGGGAAGCCCTCAAGAGGGTATGCCCAGCGGTACTCCTCAGCGGTGAGGTCGCACGCCTGGCCTTGAATCAGAACAGTTCCACCAGGAGGGGGCTCGTGCGGAGGTGGTCCACCTCCATATGATGGTAATTCGTGGGAGCTGCGGTCCTTCCACCCTTCACGTGGTAATCGGCTAAGAGCATCTGTATTGCGGTTCGCAAATTCTGATTCATATTTGATCGTGAGGTTGTGTCCTTGTAGAAGTAGGGCCCATTTGCCAAGAATTCGCTCGTGGTTTTGCGTCGTAAGCAGCCATTGGAGGGCCTGATGATCTATGAGGATGGTGAAGGGTTTCCCATTCTTGACGTAACATCTGTATAACTCGATAGCCCATAAGACCGCCAGAAAGTCTCCTTTCACAGGAGGATACTTAGCTTTCGCGTCGTTGAGCGCGCACATGTCGTAGCAGACCACCATCATCATGCCGTCGTCCCCGCGTTGAGATAGGATAGCCCCAATACCTTCCTGTGAGAAGTCTGTTGTGATGACGAACGGCATATTGAAACTCGAGAATTCCAGCATCGGCGCCCTGATAAGGCGATGCTTGATCTCGACCCATGCGAGCTGGCAGGCCTCCGTCCACTCAAAGGGTTCATCTTGGTGAGTGAGGTGGTGCAAAGGACGAACAATCGTGGCATGATCACGGACGAACTTGCGGTAGAAGCTGACGAGCCCCAGAAAGATGTTGACCTCGGATGATGTAATGGGGCGCTTCCACTCACGGACGGCTGCAATCTTGGCTGGGTCTGTAGATATTCCTTGTGCACTGATGAGAAATCCCAGGAACTCCATGCTAACCGCCTCAATGACACACTTTGCGGCTTTCAAATGAAGGTTTGCGGAGTGTAGGACCGAAAACACGGCATCAAGCAAAGCCATCAGCTCTTGGAAGCTAAACGCAGCGACCATGAAGTCACCCACGTAACAACATGCGTTGGGAACATTACGTAGTACTTGGTCCATTATGCGTTCGAACGTAGCACTGGCATTGCGCAATCTGAAGGGATTACGGGTGAAGGCATATAGCCCGTCCGGGGTGATGAATGCTGTCTTCAGCATAGAGTTTCGATCCATATGAATAGTGTGAAAGGCAGATTTTACGTCAAGCTTGGCAAACCAACTCTTTCTGCACTGTCGTTCTTGGATGTCGACGATGAGTGGCACGGGGTAAGCATCTTGAATTGTGACCTTGTTAAGGTCACGGAAGTCAACACAGAACCGTTTTGTGCCGTCCGATTTCCCCATAATCACTAGAATGTAATGCCATGGGCTTTTCACTTCGACAATCACGCCCTGTTCCTTGAGCTCACGCAGAACCTCATTGGTGATGTCCTTCTGGTCCTAGAGCAGGCGTCGAGCCTTCTGCTTATGTGCAGTTGCGTCTCCTGTGTTAATGACATGGACCGTGTTGACTGCTCCAATCTACTTTGACTTGTTTTCACATATTTCTTCATGGTAGATGAGAAGCTCCTTTACTTCCTACCTCTGCTCCTCTGTTAGGTGCTCATGGGGCATGTGGTCCCATCGTTGGGAATGTAGGACTGTGGGTGGTGGCAGTTCTTCATCCCCCACCAGACCGGCTCTGAGATCAGGGTCTGGATCCCAATAATCATATACATGCAAGTTGAAATTGCGGGAGCCACATGGGGAGATAGTGAGGGCCTTTGGTTGACGTGGAGATGGCTCATCATCGAGGCGCAGCGAGCCGACGTCACTCATGGGTTCTTCATCTGAGTCTTCTGAACTGACATCTTCACAGATGGTAGTGTCGTTGTCACACACCAGCATTTTCTCTTTGCGCTTCGCCTCCTTGAGAAGATCGTTTGGGATTGTTGGCTGCGCGGTCACCGGTACGAGTGGGCGGCTCGACACCTGAAGAGGCCCTGGATGAGGTGAGGTGATCGAGGCCCGGCTGAGGTCAACACGGTGGCGTTCTGTCGTGGGATGGAACAGCCATGTGGGGGATTCTGCTGACGGTTTGGGTATCGGTTCCATGGGGAGCTTCGGTCGATCATCCGTCGGAGTAGCTTGTGCTCGTCCAGGGCATGGCTGCTGGGGTGTGGGTGTGCAATCCATCATCTCTTCTTCCTCGGCTTGTGGCGCAATCACAGGAGGGGCATCATGCTTAGGGAATGCCATGATAGAATTCCTGGCTGCATCGTCTTCAGCACGGGCTTCTTCCAGGGAGAAGGGGTGACCGAACTTCGTAGGCATTGACGTCCTTGGGCCCACAATCAGAGCTGTATATGTGGTATACCCTGATGACATCAACTTCATGACTCCGTCCGCATAGAACAGGCCTGCTTGTCGGGGGATGAGATAGTCTGTTCCTAGCAGGACATCGTAGGTACGAGCCACCATGACCTGCACCCAAACAACTTCATGGATGAGGCCCACCTGCAGGGGAAGGTTATCTACGTACGACACCGTGTCCTGCGTCCATGTCGCCGGATGCATTCGTGAACACCTTAGTTGTTGGTTGAATCTTGTGCTGCCAGCCGATTGCTTGCAGGACTTGAAGTGTCACCGTGGTATGGGTGGCGCCAAGGGCGCTGATTGCTAGGAACTTCTTGCCACATATCCACACATAACAGCTAGCCACTTCATGGTGGGGAGCCTGCATTCGTGGTGGTGCAAGGGGCATGGGCCGCCACCTCCATGTGACGGGTTCAGCTTATTTGGCTACCCGGCTGAGTCAGTCATGTGGGGCCCGAGTGCAGCTAAGGTGAATGCCGGCTGGTCGAAGCTTTTCGGCGTATTCATGCAGAACCGCTACGAGGTGGGGTTTTGCTGTAGATACTCTCCAAAAGATATCTCCTAGAAGGGACGGTGGAAGGAGGTCAGGGCACTTGCCGTGGGCTCGTCGCATGCTGAAGGCGCAAAGGTCACCCTCCGACGACGTGGAGGCGTGGGACCCCTTGGAGGGCGCGTTCGTGGTTAAGGTGGGGGCTTCGGGGGCATCGCCAAACTCTGACTTGGTAACGGTGTCGAGCGCGCTTTGACACGTGTTTGCAAGTCAGCTTCAGCCCGTTCCTGTTGCTATTTATATTGGCGCATGCACTCATACATCTCCGCAATCGACCATCCTTCCACACCTTGTACGTGAGCCACCGTGACCAGTTCCTGTTCTGAAGCCGTCGGGGGAGTCTCTGAGGTCTGTTCTTCGGAGCGGGGAAGATCGAGCTTCACATTCCGTGTAGGAGTATCTGAGGTAGATGGCTGGGTAGCAGCTGGTGTCTCTCCCGTCTCCCTCTGCTGTGCATACGCCTTCCATTGCGCCGGCCCATTGCCCACCGGACCAGAGCGACGGGCAGTGATGTTGGGACCAACAGCTTGCCGTGCAGCGGCAGGTCCTGGTCCAACCGGTCCGCGTCCTTTGTATTGTCCTCCTCTGGGTGACACGCCTGGCATTGGGGTGGGATTGGGACATTCTCGGTGCCGATGGGTGAATTATACGCATCCATAGCAACTCACGGGTGGGTTGTTATGGGGGTTCCTCAGGTTGGGTGTCCAAGCTCCTGTAGGCATGCAAATAGTGGGCGCCACATGTTGCTTTAGAGCAAACTGTTCCTGAGCGGCTTGTCGTTTGATTTCCCTTTGCTGATGTTCTACTTCCTCCTTCAGTGCGTCTAATGTGCTGAAATGTCGTAAATCCAAATGTGTTAGCGATCGCCGGGACAAGAGAATCCCGGTAATACTCCATCATGCGCAAGGGTATGTCGACACATCGCACCGAGATCTTGGTTAACTTGTCATTGTGTAACTTGATGTTTTCTCCAGCCTTCATGCAAATGGTACGAATATGGAGCTCTGCTTCTTCGAGGCTCATGAGGTCGAAACGCTCGGTCATCCTATTTGCCAAATCATCAAAGTCAGCAAAAGGACGTTCCTTATGCTATGCAGTGAACCACTCCAAAGCTTTCCCTTGTAGCGCTAGGTGCACTGCTGGGACAATGTAGTCAGGAAATAACAACCCATAATCAAGACAAGTGCCCAACTTGAACAGCCACATGGCCGGGTCCTCCTCTGGTTCACCCTTGAAGACGTCGAGCTTTGGGAGAGTGTAAGAAGCCTTCGTCGCTCGGTTAAATGTCAGTTCCTATGGAGGCACCATTAGCACCTACGCCCGTGGCGGGGCCCCCAGGTGGGATCGATGTGCTTGCACCAGGCCAACTGCCCTCGCACCAGCCGATGAAGCGACTACTGCTCCCCTTGGTCGAGCACGTCTTGCATTGGTTCCTCCCAGCCCAGAGCTTCCCATGTGCTATCTTACTGAACTCGCTTGTACTCGCACAGTATACTGCTTGCCTCCATGAGCCAATGATCCTTGCCCAGGTCCAGTTGAACCACCTGTCATTCAGGGTCTTCACTGGAGTCTTCCTGCCACAGGTATGGTTAACGTCTTGCTTGTTTGATGATGAGATGACTGCATCTTTGACTGGACAGGTGGTACGGTATATTTGGTTGACGGAGCCCCTGTTAGGATGTGCGTGTCCCCAAGGCTCGTACTTGTCTGGTGGGTCCGGCCGTGGATGAAGCATTGATTCCTCCTTGAGCTCGGACTTCTCGGCGGCGCGACGCTCCCAAACGGAGGATGCCTTGCTCGTTTGCTGGTGGTGTTGGGGTTGTTGCTCGGCATCTATACGACGTGAAGTCACGATAGATGGGCCTTCCCGTCGGGTTTCCCTTTGCCGTTTTCCCACCGCCTCCAAGTTCCTCTCTGTTCGTGGTGGAGACACACTGCTGTCCAAGGCCGGTCGACGAGGGTGAATGGTTGGGCGAGAGGGGAATGCCGGAGGACATAAGGTGACAAGTTGATGCAGGGTGTGTAAAGCCTGCACCGAAGGGTGATCCAACGATACTTCTTCTTCATCTGCTTGGTCCTCCTGGGCATCGTCCAAGTCTGCACAATTCCTGCCATGGGTGACAGAAGGTGCAGGTGAGGACACCCTTGGGATAGAGAACTCAAGGCGCCGCGGTGCGTCCTACGTTGGCGTCATGTCCACTGCCTTGTAAACGGTCCTTTCATCTGGCGTCATGACTTTATGGAGCAAGACGGGCCCTTCATCCGCCTCAAGCTCCCGCTCTTCGTCTGATACATAGTCTTCCACCCGCATGGAGTCGCGCTGCTCGTCTGGGTGGCGCGTGTCGTCTTCCTTTGGGTCCTCCTGGGAGGAATTGGCCAACCGTTCCTGTCGGATAGCCTTCCATTCACGGAGTTCCTCAAGCCGTCACAGGTGAAATTCTTCTTCTTCGTCGGGGTCCGTCTTATCTCCTTTGTTGTACAACTGTAGGGACTGATCATCCACCGGATCCCACTCAAGTGTAGGGTCTAGCCCTGGAGGATCTTCTAAGCTTCTCTCGTAATGATGCACGGTGGCGGTCCGCCTCATCCTTTTTCTTCGGAGACGTAGAGTGCGTTGGGGCTCATCATTGCGTCGCCAATGGTACAGCCAAATGATTCACCAAACGGTCGCTCTATCCTCACGCCTCGTATGTTGGCAGGGAGACACCACCGTGATCAGGGGAATCGTTGGGGTTGCGGTGACGGATGGCCTACGGTGTCTTCCGTCCGGTGGAAGATTCGACAGCTCCCTCCTTAGAGAACCGCGTTTCGGATTATAGACTGATCTGCAGGTACATTTCACACTCGTCACAGAAAATAAGTGAGTCCACACTCACTGCACCATTCACACTGTTATACCCTTTTTCACCTTCGGCCGGAATCGGGTCTGACAGCATGCAAGGTTCAGCTCCTTATGTGTTTGTTTGTTTTGCACTATCCCCGCAGCTCCGCTTACTTTCCTTTTCCAACTCTGCCCTGTCCTGTATCACTCTTTTTGCTCCAGTTTGATCAAAGCACGTTTCATCGACCGGGTAACTTTTCTTAATCACTCGACGAATCATCCACTGAATTAGTGACGGGAATATGTCACACACACACTCCTTCTCCAAATGACCCATACTTCTTTGGCCGGGACTTCGACTAATCTCAGGACAATCACTGTGGTTATTCTAACTTTTAGATTCGCTCACTTAAATTTATCACCAACGGTCAATCATTCATCGGACAACATGACACTCACTGAGAGAAATCCTCCTAACGACCCAAACGAGATGACTTTCACCAATCAAAGCAATTGCCTTCAAACAAAAGAGGGAGTATAATCAATCAGCATTTCCCTCCTAACCACACAATCAGTACCCTAGGCGTCACCAAGCAGAACACGCAAACCGTAAGCTTTCTGAGTCTCCGGATCATCAACCAGTGCAGGTCCTCGCACAAGCACCGTGCGGTGCACGCCGCCTTCATTGTTCGCCAGTGGAACGGCCCGACGTAACTCCCGTGGTCCGTTAGTACGTCAACCTGCACGAGAACGGGCACGTGTCGAGTCCTCCTCTCGCAGGCGGGCGAGCTCATGCTGGTAGCGCTGGTATGCTCGGTAGGCCTCGGCCCGCTCTTCAGCCGCATCTACAGCACGCCACCCGATGTCACGTGCGACCTCCTGCCTGCTCTCCACGTGGTGGGGCTCGTCGTCGCGGGGAAGTCTCTGCAGCCACGGTTGCCAGAACTGCTCCACGGCTCCACCGGCAGGATGATGCAACCATTGCATCACTCCCAAAACCGTTCGTGCGCCAAGCCGACAGGGCACATTGCAGCAGTTGCAGATGGCGTAGAAGGACATTGGAGAGTCTCGGGGACCGCACCTGGAGCTGGTTGGCTGGTGCTCCCGTGGGAACTCAGGACCAGGCCATGATGGCTCCGTGATGTGCTCCTCGTGAAGCGGCCTTTCACACACTCTCACACACACACTTCTCCTACACTCCTGATCCGGTCTAGCTTCCCTACTCTAACCTGTCGCAAGATGGGACGCGGGTCCCGCTTGACGGTCTGATTTCGACTGAGGGGCAGCAATCTCTCAGTCAGGCCAACGGCTGCAGGACCAGCCTCCCACACCCGGGTCAGGCGAGAGGTCAGCAACGTCGCTCGCCAATGGTGAATGCCGTCTCGCAAGTCGGGAGCAGAAGCGTCCAATGTCAGGGTTCCAGCGTCAGATTCAGCGTCTTTGCAGCTCAGGATCAACGGTATTGCATTAGCAGTCGGTTCCCGTCAGCAGTCGGTCCTCTTCTTGTCCTTCTCTTCTTATCTTCTCCTCGCACCGCTTCCCAAGACCCCATCCCGCTGGCTAGCCCCTTTCGCGGCTCGCACATCAAAACGCCTTTGGATAAGGTGCCTCGAGTACCGCTCCTCCTTTTGAGGTTCAGACGCGGTTCCGCTACCATCAAGCCAGCCTTGGGCTGCCTTCCCTTCCTCTCAACAGGTCTGGTTTGGTCACGGCGTCCGCCGCAATATCTTCCTTTGCGCCCCGTCGCTCCCCGGAATTGAATTGCCCTTCTCGCAATTTCTTTCCTTGATCGAGCGGTCGTCAGATGATTCGTCGACCTCCCCCTCCTCCTCTTGAACCCGGGCCCAGCTCCTCCCCCCCCCCCCCCCCCCCCCCCCCCCCCCCNGCTATAAACACGAGAGAATACTGGTGGCTCCGTGTGGCTATTGTGTGCAATGCCTGGACAAAGTTGGCATGTGCCACTGACCATGACCACAAATGTATCCAAGTGACTTTTACTTCTATTGATCGTAACACCAGTCAGCCACGGTCAGAGTGTCCAAACACAGTGCAGATATACTGGGCATGACCTTACAGGTACAAACAAGGTAGAATACTGGTGGCTCGGTGTGGCTATAGTGTGCAATGCCATGACAAAGTTGGCATGTGCCACTGACCATGACCACAACGTTTACCAAGTACCTTAAACGGCTATGAATCATAACACGAGTCAGCCACGGTCAGAGTGCCCAATGACAGTTCAGATGTACTACACATGACCTTGCACGTATAAACAAGGTAGAACACCGGTGGCTTCGCACGGCTATTGTGCGCAATGCCTTCACAAAGTTGGCATGTGCCACTGACCATGACCACAAAGTTTACCAAGTGCCTCAAACGGCTGTGAATCACAACACGAGTCAGCCACAGCCAGAGTGTCCAATCACAGTGCACATCTAGTATGCATGACCTTGCAGGTATAACAAAAGGTAAGAAACCGGTGGCTTGGCACGACTTTTGTGCGTAGTGCCTTGACAAAATTGGCATGTGCCACTGACCATGACCACAAGTGTATCCAAGTGACTTTTACTTCTATTGATCATAACACAAGTCAGCCACAGTCAGAGTGTCCACTCATAGTGCACATATAATATGCACGACCTTGCACGTATAAACAAGGTTAAAAACTGGTAGCTTGGCACGGCTATTGTGCACAATGCCTTGATAAAGGTGGCATGTGCCACTGACCATGACCACAAAGTTTACCAAATACCTTAAACGGCTATGAGTCATAACACAAGTCAGCCACGGTCAGAGTGTCCAATCACAGTGCAGACATACTGGACATGACCTTGCAGGTATAAACAAGGTAGATAACTGGTAGCTCGGTGTGGCTATTGTACGCAATGCCTTGACAAAGTTGGCATGTGGCACTGACCATGACCACAAATGCATCCAAGTGACTTTTATTTCTTTTGATCATAACATGAGTCAGCCACCATCAGAGTGTCCTATCAAAGTGCACATATAATTTGCATGAACTAGCAGGTGTAAACAAAGTTAAAAACTGGTGGCTTGGTTGGTTTTTGTGCGCAATGCCTTGACCAAGTTTGCATGTGCCACTGACCATGACCACAAAGGTTACCAAGTACCTTAAACGGCTATGAATCATAACACGAGTCAGCCACAGTCAGATTATCCAGTCACAGTTCAGATAAACTGGGCATGACCTTGCAGGTACAAACGAGGTAGACTACTGGCGGCTCGGTGTGGCTATTGTGTGCAATGCCTTGACAAAGTTGCCACGTGCCACTGACCATGACCACAACGTTTACCAAGTACCTTAGACGGATATGAATCATAACACAAGTCAGCCATGGTCAGACTGTTCAGTCACACTATAGATATACTCGGAATGACCTTGCAGGTGTAATCAAAGTAGAGTACTGGTGGCTATATGTGGCTATCATGCGCAATGCCTTGACAAAGTTGGCATGTGCCACTGACCATGACCACAGATGTATCCAAGTGACTTTAACTTCTATTGATCATAACACGAGTCAGCCACGGTCAGAGTGTCCAATCACAGTGCATATGTACTAATCATGATATTGCAGGTATAAACAAGGTAGAATACTGGTGGCTCCATTTGGCTATTGTGCCCAATGCCTTGATAAAGTTGGCATGTGCCACTGACCATGACCACAATGCTTACCAAGTGACTTTAACTTCTACGAATCATAACACGAGGCAGCCACGGTCAGAGTAACCAATCACAGTGCACATATCATATGCCTGACCTTAGAGGTATAAACAAGGCAAAACCGGTGGCTTGGCACGGCTATTGTGCGCAATTCCTTGACAAAGTTGGCATGTGCCACTGACCATGACCACAAAGTTTACCAAGTACCTTAAACGGATATGAATCA
The DNA here is from genome assembly GCA_023375785.1 of Penium margaritaceum. Classification (NCBI taxonomy): domain Eukaryota; kingdom Viridiplantae; phylum Streptophyta; class Zygnematophyceae; order Desmidiales; family Peniaceae; genus Penium; species Penium margaritaceum. The sequence goes on along the minus strand of SZWC01000338.1, from coordinate 283,332 downwards.
TAACACGAGTCAGCCACGGTCAGAGTGTCCAATCACAGTGCAGATGTACTGGGCATGATCTTGCAGGTATAAACAAGGTAGAATACTTGTGGATCGGTATGGCTATTGTGCGCAATGCCTTGACAAATTTGGCATGTGCCACTGACCATGACCACAAATGTATCCAAGTGACTTTTACTTCTATTGATCATAACACGAGCTAGCCATGGTCAGAGTGTCCAATCTGTGTGCAGATGTACAAGGCATGATCTTACAGGTGCAAACAATGTATAATAGTAGTGGCTTGGGTTGGCTATTGTGCACAATGCCTTGACAAAGTTGGCATGTGCCACTGACCATGACCACACATGTATCCAAGTGACTTTTACTTCTATTGATCATTATACGAGTCAGCCACGGTCAGAGTGTCCAATCACAGTGTAGATATTCTGGACATGACCTTGCAGGTACAAACAAGGTAGAATACTGGTGGCTCGGTGTGGTCATTGTGCGCAATGCCTTGACAAAGTTGGCATGTGCCACTGCCCATGACAACAAATATATCAAAGTGACTTTTAATTCATTTGATCATAAAACGAGTCAGCCACGGTCAGAGTGTCCATTCACAGTGCAGATGTACTAGGCATGATCTTGCTGGTGCAAACAAGGTAGTTTACGGGTAGCGCTGTGAGGCTATTGTGCGCAATGCCTTGTCAAAGTTGGCATGTGCCACTGACCATGACCACAACGTTTACCAAGTGACTTTAACTTCTACGAATCATAACACGAGTCAGCCATGGTCAGAGTGTCAAATCACAGTGCACATGTACTAGGCATGATCCTGCAGGTGTAAACAAGGTACAATACTGGTGGCTCGGTGTGGCTATTGTACGCAATGCCTTGATAAAGTTGGCACGTGCAACTAACCATGACCACAAAGTTTACCCAGTACCTTAAACGTCTCCAAATCCAAATACGAGTAAGCCACGGTCAGAGTGCCCAATCCCAGCGCACATCTAATATGCATGACCTTGCAGGAATAAACAAGGTAAAAAACCGGTGGCTTGGCACGTTTATTGTGCGCAATGTATTGACAAAGTTGGCATGTGCCACTGACCATGACTACAAATTTTACCTAGTACCTTGAACGGCTATGAATCATAACACGAGTCATCCACGGTCAGAATGTCCAATCAATATGCAGATATACTGGGCATGACCTTGCAGGTATAAACAAGGTAGAATTCACTTTGATGCATTTGTGGTCATTTCGGTGCCACATGCCAACTTTGTCAAGGCAGTGCGCACAATAGCCACACCAAGCCACCGGTTTTTTACCTTGTTTGAACCTGCAAGATCATGCCCTGTACATCTGCACTGTGATTGGACACTCTGACCGTGGCTGACTCGTGTTATGACCAATAGAAGTAAATGTCACTTGAATACATCTGTGGTCATGGTCAGTGGCACATGCCAACTTTGCCAAGGCATTGCACACAATAGCCACACCGTGCCACCAGTATTCCACCTTGTTTATACCTGTAAGGTCATGCCCAGAGTATCTACTATGTGATTGGACACTCTGACCGTGGCTGACTCATTTTATCATTCATAGCCGTTTAAGGTACTTGGTAAATTCTGTGGTCATGGTCAGTGGCACATGCCAACATTGTCAAGGCATTGTACACAATAGCCGTGCCAAGCCACCGGTTTTTAACCTTGTTTATGCCTGCAAGGTCATGCATGTTAGATGTGCACTGTGATTCGGCACTCTGACCGTGACTGACTCGTGTTATGATCAATAGAAGTAAAAGTCCATATTTATCCAAGTGGATACATTTGTGGTCATGGTCAGTGGCACATGCCAACTTTGTCAAGGCATTGCGCACAATAGCCACACTGAGCCACCAGTATTCTACCTTGTTCATACCTGAAAGGTCATGCCTAGTATATCTGCAATGTGATATGACACTCTGACCGTGGCTGACTCGTGTTCTGATTCATAGCCGTTTAAGGTACTTGGTAAACTTTGTGGTCATGGTCAGTGGCACATGCCAACTTTGTCAAGGCATTGCACACAATAGCCACACCGAGCCACCAGTGTTCTAGCTTGTTTGCACCTGCAAGATCATGCCTAGTATATCTGCACTACGATTGGACACTCTGACCGTGGCTGACCCGTGTTATGATCAATAGAAGTAAAAGTCACTTGGATACATTTGTGGTCATGGTCAGTGGTGCATGCCAACTTTGCCAAGGCATTGCACACAAAAGCCACACCGTGCCACCATTATTCTACATTGTTTATACCTGTAAGGTCATGCCCAGAGTATCTACACCGTGATTGAACACTCTGACCGTGGCTGACTCGTGTTATGATTCATAGCCGTTTAAGGTACTTGGTAAAATTTGTGGTCATGGTCAGTGGCACATGCCAACATTGTCAAAGCATTGTGCACAAAGTCGTGCCAAGCCACCAGTTTTCCACCTTGTTTATACCTGCAAGGCCGTGGGTATTACATGTGTACTGCGATTGGGCACTCTGACCGTGGCTGACTCGTGTTATGATCAATAGAAGTAAAAGTCACTTGGATACAGTTGTGGTCATGGTCAGTGGCACATGAAAACTTTTTTCAAGGCATTGCGCACAATAGCCTCACGGAGTCACCAGTATTCTACATTGTTTGTATCTGCAAGGTCATGCCTAGTATATCTGAACTGTGACTGGACACTCTGACCGTGGCTGACTCGTGTTATGATTCATAGCTATTTAAGGTACTTGGTAAACTGTTTGGTCATGGTCAATAGCACATGCCAGCTTTGTCAAGGCATTGCGCACAATAGCCACACCGGGTCGCCAGTATTCTACCTTGTTTATACCTGCAAGATCATGCCTAGTACATCTGCACTGTGATTGGACACTTTGACCGTGGCTGGCTCGTGTTATGATCAATAGAAGTAAATCTCACTTGGATACATTTGGTGTCATGGTTAGTGGCACATGCCAACTTTGTCAAGGCATTGCGCACAATAGCCACACCAAGCCACCAGACTTTTACCTTGTTTGAACCTGCAAGATCATGCCTAGTACATCTGCACTGTGATTGGACACTCTGAACGTGGCTGACTCGTGTTATCATCAATAGAAGTAAAAGTCCATTGGATACATTTGTGGTCATGGCCAGTGGCACATGCCAACTTTGCCAAGGCATTGCCCACAATAGCCACACCGAGTCACCAGTATTCTACCTTTTATATACCTGTAAGGTCATGCCCAGTATATCTGCACTGTGATTGGATACCCTGACCGTGGCTGAATTGTGTTATTATTCATAGCCGTTTAAGGTACTTGGTAAGCTTTGTGGGCATGGTCAGTGGCACATGCCAGCTTTGTCAAGGCATTGCGTACAACAGCCGTGCCGAGCCGCCGGGTTTTTACCTTGTTTGCACCTGCAAGATCATGCCTAGTACATCTGCAGTGTGATTGAACACTCTGACCGTGGCTCACTCGTGTTATGATTCATAGCCGTTTAAGTCACTTGGTAAACATTGTGGTCATGGTCAGTGGCACATGCCAACTTTGTCAAGGTATTGCGCACAATAGCCACACCGAGCCACCAGTATTCTAGCTTGTTTGCACCTGCAAGATCATGCCTAGTACATCTGCACTACGATTGGACACTCTGACCGTGGCTAACCTGTGTTATGATCAATAGAAGTACAATTCACTTGGATACATTTGTGGTCATGGTCAGTGGTACATGCCAACTTTGTCAAGGCATTGTGCACAATAGCCACACCGAACCACCAGTATTCTGCCTGGTTTATATCTGCAAGGTCATGCCCTGTATATATGCACTGTGATTGGACACTCTGACCGTGGCTATTGTGCGCAATGCCTTGACAAAGCTGGCATGTGCCACTGACCATGACCACAAAGTTTACCAAGTACCTTAAACGACCATGAATCATAACACGAGTCAGCCACGGTCAGAGTGTCCAATCACAGTGCAGATGTACTGGGCATGATCTTGCACGTGCAAACAAGGTAGAATACTGGTGGCTCGGTGTGACTATTGTGCGCAATGCCTTGACAAAGTGGGCATGCGCCCCTGACCGTGACCACAAATGTTTACCAAGTGAATTTCACTTCTACAAATCGTAACACGAGTCAGCTACGGACAGAGTGCCCAATCACAGTGCACATGTAATATGCATGACCTTGCAGGTATAAACAGGGTAAAACACCCGGTGTCTTGGCACGGCTATAGTACGCAATGCCTTGACAAAATTGGCATGTGCCACTGACCATGACCACAAAGTTTACCAAGTACCTTAAACGGGTATGAATCATAACACGAGTCAGCCACAGTCATAGTGTCCAATCACGGTGCAAATATACTCGGCATGACCTTGCAGGTATAAACAAGGTAGAATACTGGTTGCTCGGTGTGGCTATTGTGCGAATGCCTTGACAAAGTTGGCATGTGCCATTGACCATGACCACAAATGTATCCAAGTGACTTTAACTTCCATGAATCATAACACGAGTCAGCCACATTCAGAGTGTCCAATCACAGTGCAGATGTACTAGGCATGATCTTGCAGGTACAAACAATGTACAATACTGGTGGCTCTGGTGTCCAATCAAAGTGCACGTGTGCTAGGATTATACTTGCATGTATAAACAAGGTAAAACACTGGTGGCGCAGTGTGGCTATTGTGCGCAATGCCTTGACAAAGTTGGCCTGTGCCACTGACCGTGACCGCAAAGTTTACCAAGTGACTTTAACTTCTACGCATTGTAACACGAGTCAGCCACGGTCAGAATGCCCAATCACAGTGCACATGTAGTATGCATGACCGTGCTGGTATGAACAAGGCAAAAAATCGGTGGCCTGGCCGGGCTATTGTGCGCAATCCCTTGACAAAGTTGGCATGTGCAACTGACCATGACCACAAATTTATTCAAGTACCTTTAACGTCTATGAATCATGACATGAGTCAGCCACGGTCAGAGTGTCCAATCACAGTGCATGTGTGCTAGGCATAAATTTGCAGGTATAAAACGGTAAAACAGTGGTGGCTCAGTGCGGCTGTTGTGCGCAATGCCTTGACATAGTTGGCATGTGCCACTGACCATGACCACAAACTTATCCACGTGACTTTAACTTCTACGAATTGTAATACGAGTCAGCCACAGTCCGAGGGCCCAATCACAGTGCACATGTACTACATATGCCCTTGCTGGTATGAACAAGGTAAGAACCCCGGTGGCTTGGTGTGGCTATTGTGCGCAATGCCTTAACAAAGTTTACCTGTGCAACTGACCATGACCACAAAGTTCACCAAGTGACTTTAACTTCTATGAATCATCACATGAGTCAGCCACTGTCAAAGTGCCCAGTCACAGTGCACATGTACTATGCATGACTTGGCATGTATGAACAAGGTAAAAAAACCGGTGGCTTGGTGTGGCTATTGTGCGCAATGCTTTGACAAAGTTGTCATGTGCCACTGACCATGACCACAAAGTTTACCAAGTGACTGTAACTTCTACGAATCATAACACGAGTCAGCCATGATCAGATTGTCCAATCACAGTGCACGTGTGCTAGGCAAAACCTTTCAGGCATAAGCAAGGTAAAACACTGGTGGCTCAGTGCGGCTATCATGCGCAATGCCTTGACAAAGTTGACATGTGCCACCGATCATGACCACAATTTTATCCGAATAACTTTTACCTCTACAAATTGTAGCACGAGTCAGCCACCGTCAGAGTGCCCAATCACAGTGCACATGTACTATGCATGACCTTGCAGGTATAAGCAAAGTAGAATATTGGTGGCTCGCTGTGGCTATTGTGTACAATGTCTTGACAAAGTTGGCATGTGCCACTGACCATGACCACAAATTTAACCAGGTGAATTTAACTTCTACGCATCGTAACACGAGTCAGCCGCGGTCAGAGTGCCCAATCACAGTGCACATGTACTATGCATGACCTTGCAGGTATATACAAGGTAAAAAACCGGTGTCTTGGCGTTTCTGTTGTGCGCAATGCCTTTACAAAGTTGGCATGTGCAACTGACCATGACCACAGAGTTAACCAAGTACTTATAACTTCGAGAAATTGGAGCACGCGTCAGCCACGGTCAGAGTGCTCAATCACAGTGTACATATGCTATGCATGACCTTGCAGGTATAAACACGGTAGAATACTGGTGGCTTGGTGTGGCTATTGTGCGCAATGCCTTGACAAAGTTGGCATGTGTCACTAACCATGACCACAAAGTTTACCAAGTGACTTTAAGTTCTACGAATTGTAACACGAGTCAGCCACGGTCAGAGTGCCCAATTACAGTGCACATGTACTATGCATGACCTCTCAGGTATAAATAAGGTAAAAACCTGGTGGCTCGGTGTGACTATTGTGCGTAATACCTTGACAAAGTTGGCGTGTCCCACTGACCATGACCATAAAGTTTACCTAGTGACTTCAACTTCTATGAATCATCACATGATTCTGCTACAGTCAGAGTACCCAATCACAGTGCAAATGTACTACGCATGACCTCGCAGATATAAACAAGGTAAGAAATTGGTGGTTTGGTGTGGCTATTGTGCGCAATGCCTTGACAAAGTTGGCATGTGCCACTGACCATAACCACAAAGTATAGCAAGTGACTTTAACTTCTACGCATCGTAACATGAGTCAGCCACGGTCAGAGTGCCCAATCACAGTGCACATCTAATATGCATGACCTTGCAGGTATAAAGCAGGTAAACAAACCGGTGGCGTGGCGTGGCTATTGTGCCCTATGCCCTGACAAAGTTGGCATGTGCAACTGACCATGACCACAAGTCTATCCAAGTACCTTAAACGTCTATGAATCATCACGCGAGTCAGCCATCATCAGAGTACCCAATCACAGTGAACGTGTGCTAGGCATAAGCTTGCAGGTATAAACAAGGTAAAAACGTGGTGGCTCAGTGCGGTTATTGTGCGCAATGCCTTGACAAAGTTGGCATGTGCCACTGACCATGACTACAAACGTACCCACGCGACTTTAACTTCTACCAATTGTAACACAAGTCAGCCATGGTCAGAGTGCCTAATTACAGGTCACATGAACTATGCATGATCTTGCAGGTATAAACAAGGTAAAAACCCGGTGGCTTGGTGTCGCTATTGTGCGCAATGCCTTGACAAAGTTGGCCTGTGCAGCTGACCGTGACAACAAAGTTAACCAAGTGACTTTAACTTCTATGAATCAGCACATGAGTCAGCCAGAGTCAGAGTGCCCAATCACAGTGCACCTGTTATATGCATAACCTTGCAGGTATAAACAAGGTAAAAAACTGGTGGCTTGGTGTGGCTATTGTGTGCAATGCCTTGACAAAGTTGGCATGTGCCACTGACCATGACCACAAGTTTATCCAAGTGACTTTAACTTATACGAATTGTAACACGAGCTAGCCACGGTCAGATTGCCCAATCACAGTTAAGGCTGCACACCAAATCCTAGGATCCGGGGATCTTATCCGGGAGTCCGGATCCGGATTCGGATCCGGGGATCCGGATCCTTGATCAAGATTCGATCCGGGATTCGGGGATCTTTTGACCACATAAAAAAGAGGGGAAAACGGGGTTAGGAGTAAAAAATGTAAGGCATTCTCCTTGCTCAGCCTATAGGATCCGGAAAAGATTCGGGGATCCATAGGATCCGGGGATCTTTTCTTGGATCGGAGGATCCAAATCCATCCTAGGATCCGGAACCGGGGATCAGGATCCAACCTGAGATCCGGGAATCTTACCCGGTGTGCACCCTTAATCACAGTGCACATGTACTATGCATGATCTTGCAGGAACAAACAAGGTAGAATACTGGTGGCTCGGTGTGGCCTTCGTGCGCAATGCCTTGACAAAGTTGGCCTGTGCAACTAACCATGACCACAAAGATAACCAAGTGACTTTAGCTTCTATGAATCATCACATGAGTCAGCCACAGTCAGAGTACCCAATCACAGTGCACGTGTGCTAGGCATAACGTTGCAGGTATAAACAAGGTAAAGCACTGGTGGCTCGGTGCGGCTTTTGTGTGCGATGCATTGACAAAGTTGGCATGTGCCACTGACCATGACCACAAACATATCCAAGTGACTTTAACTTCTACGAATCGTAATACGAGTCAGCCACGGTCAGAGTTAACACTCACAGTGCACATGTACTATGCATGACCTTGCTGGTATGAACAAGGTAAAAAAACTGGTCACATGGCACGGCTATTGTGTGCAATAACTTGACAAGTTGGCCTGTGCCACTGACCATGACCACAAATATATCCAAGAACCTTAAACAGCTATGAATCATGACACGAGTCAGCCACGTTCAGAGTACCCAATCACAGTGCACGTGTACTAGGCATGACCTTGCAGGTGTAAACAAGGTAGAATACTGGTGGCTCGGTGTGGCTAGTGTGGATAATGCCTTGACAAAGTTGGCATGTGCCACTGACCATGATCACAAATTTGTCCAAGTGACTTTAACTACTAGGACTTGTAACATGAGTCAGCCACGGTCAGAGTGCCCAATCACAGTGCACATGTACTATGCATGATCTTGCGGGAACAAAAAAGGTAGAATACTGGTGGCTCGATGTGGCTATTGTGCGTAATCCCTTGACAAAGTTGGCATGTGCAACTGACCATGACCACAATTTTATCCAAGTACCTTAAACGTCTATGAATCATGACACGAGTCAGCCACGGTCAGAGTGCCCAATCACAGTGCACGTGTGCTAGGCATAAACTTGTAGGTATAAACAAGGTAAAACACTGGTGGCTCAGGTTTGCTATTGTGGGTGATGCCTTGACAAATTTTGCATGTGTCACTGACCATGACCACAAATGTATCCACGTGACTTTAACTTATACGAACTGTAACACGAGTCAGCCACGGTCAGAGTGCCCAATTACAATGCACGTGTACTATGCATGACCTTTCAGGTATAAGCTGTCAGTATTCTGGAGGAGGCCACATTCTCACTGATGAACTAGAGGATAGAGTCTGGTGCGTTCCTGAGGCGCGGGCAAGCTCGTGGGGCGAGCCGCAGTGCCAAAGCGCGGGCTACGTCCTAGACTGTGCCGCAGTAACACTCAGGTCAGCATGACAAAGTTGACATAAAAGATGGAATTCAGGAAACACGGCTGGTAGAATATTGTCAGTACTTGGCGTGGGCGCAGCACCGAAGGTGCGTGCGCGATGAAGTATTGTTCTTCTATGCCCCATGGCCACTGCTATGGGTTGACGGACAGGTTGGGCATGCACTGCTCTCTGGAGTAAGTCCCCCAAACCTTGTCCGTGGTGCAAGTCCAAGCGAGACACCAGAAGTGTAGCGCAACGGATAGCATGTTGGACTTAGGGACAACAGGTCCTGCGATCGAGCCTTGATGTGCGCAGGAGGTTTTTTGACCTTCTAGCACAGGGGAAGTTTCTTAGACATTTCTCCATGCATGAGGAGAGTGCGCCACTTGGCGGTCAGTGGATGCGCCAATTGGCGGACTAGTGAGGTGGTGTGGAGTGACCACCCCAAAAGTGTCACTACCCACACACCTTAGAAGCCAGGCCTAGGACTATATGTACCAGGCTCATTCCTCATTCTAATTACACAATCTGGCCTTAGATGCTCCTCACAGAGTTGTCCAACTAAGGAACAGTATAAAGAAGACACTGGTTGGTCTAAGCCCCAGGAGTTAGTCTTTGACTAGCACCTCGCGCGAAAGTGACCAAGTGTTAAGTGGACACAGTTGCTAGCAAGTGATTGCCTAGGAACTGCTCAGTGTGGAACCGTGATCCTGAGGGTGATATCTTC
>SZWC01000338.1:241834-259464 GCA_023375785.1 Penium margaritaceum | reverse complement strand
AGTGCAGATGTACTAGGCATGATCTTGCAGGTGCAAACAAGGTAGAATACCGGTGGCTCGGTATGGCTATTGTGCGCAATGCCTTGACAAAATTGGCATGTGCCACTGACTATGACCACAAAGTTTACCAAATGACTTTAACTTCTACGAATCGTAACACGAGTCAGCCACCGTCAGAGTGCCCAATCACAGTGCACATCTAATATGCATGACCTTGCAGGTATAAACATGGTAAAAAACCGGTGCCTTGGCACGGCTATTGTGCGCAATGCCTTGACAAAGTTGGCATGTGCCACTGACCATGACCACAAAGTTTACCAAATACCTGAAACGGCTATTAATCAGAACACGAGTAAGCCACGGTCAGAGTGTCCAATCACAGTGCAGATATACTGGGCATGACCTTGTAGGTATAAACAAGGTAGATAATTGGGGGCTCGGTGTGGCTATTGTGCGCAATGCCTTGACAAAGCTGGCATGTGCCACTGACCATGACCACAAATGTATCCAAGTGACTTTTATTTCTATTGATCATAACATGAGTCAGCCACCATCAGAGTGTCCAATCAGAGTGCACATCTCATATGCATGAACTGGCAGGTATAAACAAAGTTAAAAACCGGTGGCTTGGCACGGCTATTGTGGGCAATGCCTTGACAAAGTTTGCATGTGCCACTGACCATGACCACAAAGGTTACCAAGTACCTTAAACGGATATGAATCATAACACGAGTCAGCCACGGTCAGAGTGTCCAATCACAGTTCAGATATACTCGGCATGACCTTGCAGGTACAAACAAGGGAGAATACTGGTGGCTCGATGTGGCTATTGTGCGCAATGCCTTGACAAAGTTGGCATGTTCCACTGACCATGACTACAACGTTTACCAAGTACCTTAGAAGGATATGAATCATAACACAAGTCAGCCCAGTCAGACTGTCGAATCACACTGTAGATATACTGGGCATGACCTTGCAGGTATACTCAAGGTAGAGTACTGGTGGATAAGTGTGGCTATTGTGCGCAATGCCTTGACAAAGTTGGCATGTGCCATTGACCATGACCACAAATGTATCCAAGTGACTTTATATTCTATTGATCATAACTCGAGTCAGCCATGGTCAGAGTATCCAATCACACTGCAGATGTACTAATCATGATATTGCAGGTGTAAACAAGGTAGAATACTGGTGGCTTGGTTTGGCGATTGTGCGCAATGCCTTGACAAAGTTGGCATGTGCCACTGACCATGCCCACAAAGCTTACCAAGTGACTTTAACTTCTACGAATCATAACACGATGCAGCCACGGTCAGAGTAACCAATCACAGTGCACATCTAATATGCCTGACCTTACAGGTATAAACAGGGTAAAACTGGTGGCTTGGCACGGCTATTGTGCGCAATTCCTTGACAAAGTTGGCATGTGCCACTGACCATGACCACAAAGTTTGCCAAGTACCTTAAACGGCTATGAATCATAACACGAGTCAGCCATGGTCAGAGTGTCCAATCACAGTGCATGTGTACTGGGCATGATCTTCCAGGTACAAACAATGTTGAATACTAGTGGATCGGTGTGGCTATTGTGCGCAATGCCTTGACAAATTTGGCATGTGCCATTGACCATGACCACAAATGTATCCAAGTGATTTTTACTTCTATTGATCATAACACGAGTCATCCACGGTCAGAGTGTCCAATCACAGTGCAGATGTACTAGGCATGATCTTGCAGGTGCAAACGAGGTAGAATACTGGTGGCTCGGTGTGGCTATTGTGCACAATGCCTTGACAAGGTTGGCATGTGCCACCGACCATGACCACAAATGTATCCAAGTGACTTTTACTTCTATTGATCATAACACGAGTCAGCCACGGTCAGGGTGTCTAATCGCAGTGCAGATATACTAGGCATGACCTTGCAGGTACGAACAAGGTAAAAAACAGGTGGCTTGGCATGGCTATTGTGTGCAATGCCCTGACAAAGTTGGCATGTGCCACTGATCATGACCACTAAGTTTACCAAGTACCTTAAACGGCTATGAATCATAACGCGAGCCAGCCACGGTCAGAGTGTCCAATCACAGTGCAGATATACAGGGCATGACCTTGCAGGTATAAACAAGGTAGAATACTGGTGGCTCGGTGTGGCTATTGTGCGCAATGCGTTGACAAAGTTGGCATGTGCCACTGGCCATGAACACAAATGTATCCAAGTGACTTTTACTTCTATTGATCATGACATGAGTTAGCCACGGTCAGAGTGCCCAATCACAGTGGAGATCTAATATGCATGACCTTGCAGGTATGAACCGTCAGAAGAATAAAAGAAACAATGGCACAAGACTTGGGGTACAAGAGGAAAAGATCACAGTTATACCCATCAAGCCGGTGACACAAGAATAAAAGAAAATAAGTGATCAGGCTCAACTCCGAGGATCTGGTCGATGCTCATACCGACACTGAAGACCCACGTTCCCCATTCTTGCTCGCCCAAAACCCGCCGTGAAGCCCGCTCCACACGTCGCGACAAAGTCGCGGACCACGTCCGCCTCCTCCCACCTCCAGGACCAAGATGGGTGCCCACCCGAATATCAAGTACGTGGACCGGCACCGGTAGCACTCCTCCACCCCGCGGCTCCACTCTCCACTGGGAGAACTCCCCTGCCTAGTCCCAAGCGGCTCCGCTAGGAGCACTCTAGTAACCCAGACTAGCAAAGTATATACGTAGCACTATCATCCTTGTATTTCTTGCGTCCTTTCAATCTAAGTCATTTTCCCTTCCGTTGCCCCGCCTCCGTGCTGTGGCACTCCGCCTACTTTCCGCTGCCCGCCTTCGTGCTGTGGCACTCCGCCTTCTTTCATTGCCTGCCTCCGTGCCGTGGCACTTCCGTTGCCTTCCGTCGCCTCCAAGCTGTGGCACTTCCGCTACTTCCCATTGCCTGCCTCGACGCCGTGGCACTTCGCTGCTTTCCGCTGCCCGTCCCCAAGCTGTGGCACATCTTCGACAATTGCCTCCATCCGTCCATCAACGTTCTTCTCGTTGGGTTACAGCTGCATTTGCTTACCCTTCATCTCGACGTTGTTCATTCCTTTTTCCATGTGCACTTCATACCGTCGTGACCTCGGCGCTGAGGCCTTCGGCCCACGCCTCGGTCACTTACTCGCTACACTGGCCATGCTTCTACTTCGACTCACCAAACTGTGCAGTGTCCTGCAGTCTTCCTGCCTTCGTCCTTAGCCGCAGTATCATTCCCAGCATCCTCATCACTCATCTCTGAGTTATCTCTCCACTCTCCTGCTTGCCCGCGCCTCGGACTGCGACTCGGTTCCATCCCGCACTCCAGATCACTCTCCACACTCTCTGCAGCACCTCCAAAATCCTGACATGGTATCAGAGCCCAGCAAAGGAGTCTGAGCAAACAATCCTCCTCCAGCCCGCTGCCTACATCTCCTGACGCCTCAAGCACTTCACTGAAGCGCTCCGTGACCAGTCCGCCAGCAGTCCTTTTCCCAGCAGTAGCAGCATCGCATTCCACCGAAGCTACAGCAATTCCTCATAAACAAACAGCCTCCTCCTGCAAAGTGTGACCCCTTGACTGATCCGTGTATGGGCGCGGCCCGGTGACGGTGTAAAACTCGAACAACAGCAACAGCACTCTCTGCAGCACCTCGAAAATCTTGACATAAACAAGGTAAAAAACCGGTGGCTTTTCACGCCTATTGTGCGCAATACCTTGACAAAGTTGGCATGTGCCACTCACCATGACCGCAAATTTTACCAAGTACCTTTAACGGCTATGATTCATAACACGAGTCAGCCACGGTCAGAGTGTCCAATCATAGTGCACATACACTGGGCATGCCCTTGCAGGTTTAAACAAGGTAGAATACTGGTTGGGCGATGTGGCTATTGTGCGCAATGCCTTGACAAAGTTGGCATATGCCAATGACCATGACCACAAATGTACCCAAGTGACTTTTACTTCTATTGATCATAACACGAGTGAGCCATGGTCAGAGTGTCCAATCACAGTGCAGATGTACTAGGCATGATCTTGCAGGTGTAAACAAGATAGAATACTGGTGGCTCGGTGTGGCTATTGTGCGCAATGCCTTGACAAAGTTGGCATGTGCCACTGACCATGACCACAGAGTTTACCAAGTGCCTTAAACGGATATGCATCATAACACGCGTCAGCCACAGTCAGAGTGTCCAATCACAGTGCAGATATACAGCGCATGGTCTTTCAGGTACAAACAATGAATGATATTGGTGGCTCGATGTGGCTATTGTGCGCAGTGCCTTCACAAAGTTGGCAGGTGCCACTGACCATGAACACAAACGTATCCAAGTGACTCTTACTTCTATTCATCATAACACGTGTTAGCCACGGTCAGAGTGTCCAATCACAGTGCACATCAAATATGCATGACCTTGCAGGTATAAACAAGGTAAAAATCCGGTGGCTTGGCACGGCTATTGTGCGCAATGCCTGGACAAAGTTGGCATGTGCCACTGAGCATGACCACAAACGTTACCAAGTACATTAAACGGCTATTAATCATAACACGAGTCAGCCAAGGTCAGATTGTCAAATCACAGTGCAGATGTACTGGACATGATCTTACAGGTATAAACAAGGTAGAATACTGGTGCCTCGGTGTGGCTATTGTGCGCAATGCCTTGACAAAGTTGGCATGTGCCACTTACCACGACGACAAATGTATCCAAGTGACTTTTACTTCTATTGATCATAACACGAGTCATCCATGATCAGAGTGTCCACAAACAGTGCAGATTTACAAGGCATGATCTTGCATGTATCAACAAGGTAGAATACTGATGGCTCAGTGTGGCTATTGTGCGCAATGCCTTGACAAAGTTGGCATGTGCCACTGACCATGACCACAAAGTTTACGAGGTGACTTTAAACGGCTATGAATCATAACACGAGTCAGCCACGGTCAGAGTCTCCAATCACAGTGCAGATATACTAGGCATGATCTTGCAGGTACAAACAAGGTATAGTACTGGTGGCTCGTTGTGGCTATTGTGCGCAATGCCTTGACAAAGTTGGCATGTGCCACTGACCATGACCACAACGTTTACCAAGTACCTTTAATGTCTATGAATTGTAACACGAGTCAGCCAGGGTCAGAGTGCCCAATCACATTTCAGATGTACTAGGCATGACCTTCCAGGTATAAACAAGGTAACAAACCGGTGGCTTGGCACGGCTATTGTGCGCAATGCCCTGATGAAGTTGGCATGTGCCACTGACCATGACCACAAAGTTTACCAAGCGACTTTAACTTCTATGAATCGTAACACGAGTCAGCTACGGTCAGAGCACCGAATCACAGTGCCCATGTTCTCGGCATGATCTTGCACTTTCAAACAAGGTAGAAAACTGGTGGCTCAGTGTGGCTATTGTGTGCAATGCCTTGACAAAGTTGGCATGTGCCACTGACCATGACCAGAAAGTTTACCAAGTTTCTTAAACAGCTATGAATCATGACACGAGTCAGCCACGATCAGAGTGTCCAATCACAGTGCAGATGTACTAGGCATGATCTTGCCGGTGCAAATAATGTAGAATACTGGTGGCTTGGTGTGGCTATTGTGCGCAATGCCTTGACAAAGTTGGCATGTTCCACTGACCATGACCATAAATGTATCCATTTGACTTTTATTTCTATTGATCATAACACAAGTCAGTCACGGTCAGAGTGTCCAATAACAGTGTATATTTACTAGGCATTATCTTGCAGGTGCAAACAAGGTACAATACTGGTGGCTCGGTGTGGCTATTGCGTGCAATGCCTTTATAAAGTTGGCTTGTGCCACTGACCATGACCACAAAGTTTATCAAGTACCTTAAATGGCTNTAAATGTATCCATTTGACTTTTATTTCTATTGATCATAACACAAGTCAGTCACGGTCAGAGTGTCCAATAACAGTGTATATTTACTAGGCATTATCTTGCAGGTGCAAACAAGGTACAATACTGGTGGCTCGGTGTGGCTATTGCGTGCAATGCCTTTATAAAGTTGGCTTGTGCCACTGACCATGACCACAAAGTTTATCAACTACCTTAAATGGCTATGAATCATAACACGAGTCAGCCACGGTCAGAGTGTCCAATCACATTGTAGATGTACTAGGCATGATCTTGCAGGTGCAAACAAGGTAGAATACTGGTGGCTTGGTGTAGCTATTGTGCACAATGCCTTCACAAATTTGGCATGTGCCACTGACCATGACCACAAATGTATCCAAGTGACTTATACTTCCATTGATCATAATACGAGTCAGCCACGGTCAGAGTGTCCAATCACAGTGCAGATGTACTAGGCATGATCTTGAAGGTGTAAACAAGGTACAATACTGGTGGCCGGTGTGGCTATTGTGCACAATGCCTTGACAAAGTTGGCATGTGCCACTGACCATGACCACAGAGTATACTGAGTACCTTAAACGGCTATGAATCATAACACAAGACAGCCACGGTTAGAGTGTCCAGTCATAGTTCAGATATACTGGGCATGCCCTTGTAGGTATAAGCAAGGTAGAATACTGGTGACTTACTGTGGCTATTGTGCACAATGCCTTGACAAAGTTGGCAAGTGCCACTGACCATGACCACAAATACATCCAAGTGACTTTTACTTCTATTGATCATACCACGAGTCAGCCACGGTCACAGTGTCCAATCACAGTGCAGATGTACTAGGTATGATCTTGCATGTTCAAACAAGGTAGAATACTGGTGGCTAGGTGTGGCTATCGTACGCAATGCCTTGACAAAGTTGGCATGTGCCACTGACCATGACCACAAAGTTTACCAAGTGACTTCAACTTATACGAATCATAACACAAGTCAGCCACGGTCAGAGTACCCGATCACAGTGCAAATCTAATATTAATGACCTTTCAGGTATAAACAAGGTAAACAACCGGTGGCTTGGCATGGCTATTGTACGCAATGCCTTGACAAAGTTGGCATGTGCCACTGACCATGACCACAAAGTTTACCAAGTAACATAAACGTCTCTGAATCATAACAGGAGTCAGCCACGGTCAGAGTGTCCAATCATAGTGAAGATATACTAGGCATGATGTTGCAGGTGCAAACAAGGTAGAATACTGGTGGCTTGGTGTGGCTCTTGTGCACAATGCCTTGAGAAAGTTGGCATGTGCCACTGACCATGACCACAAATGTATCCAACTGAGTTTTACTTCTATTGATCATTATACGAGTCAGCAACAGTCAGAGTGTCCAATCACAGTGCAGATGTACTAGGCATGATCTTGCAGGTACAAACAAGGTACAATACTGGTGGCTCGGTGTGGCTATTGCGTGCAATGCCTTGACAAATTTGGCATGTCCCACTGACCATGACCACAAATGTATCCAAGTGACTTTAACTTCTATTGATCATAATACGGGTCAGCCACGGTCAGAGTGTCTAATCACAGTGCAGATGTACTAGACATGATCTTACAGTACAAACAAGGTACAATACTGGTGACCCGGTGTGGCTATTGTGTGCAATGCCTTGACAAAGTTGGCATGTGCCATTGACCATGACCACAAATGTATCCAAGTGACTTTTACTTCTATTGATCATAATACGAGTCAGCCACGGTCAGAGTGTCCAATCACAGTGCAGATGTACTAGGCATGATCTTGCAGGTACAAACAAGGTAGAATACTGGTGGCTCGGTGTGGCTATTGTGCGCAATGCCTTGACAAAGTTGGCATGTGCCACTGACCATGACCACAAATGTATCCAACTGAGTTTTACTTCTATTGATCATTATACGAGTCAGCAACAGTCAGAGTGTCCAATCACAGTGCAGATGTACTAGGCATGATCTTGCAGGTGCAAACAATGTAGAATACTGGTGGCTTGGTCTGGCTATTGTGCGCAATGCCTTGACAAAGTTGGCATGTTCCACTGACCATGACCATAAATGTATCCATTTGACTTTTATTTCTATTGATCATAACACAAGTCAGTCACGGTCAGAGTGTCCAATAACAGTGTATATTTACTAGGCCTTATCTTGCAGGTGCAAACAAGGTACGATACTGGTGGCTCGGTGTGGCTATTGTGTGCAATGCCTTTATAAAGTTGGCTCGTGCCACTGACCATGACCACAAAGTTTATCAAGTACCTTAAATGGCTATGAATCATAACACGAGTCAGCCACGGTCAGAGTGTCCAATTACAATGTAGATGTACTAGGCATGATCTTGCAGGTGCAAACAAGGTAGAATAATGGTGGCTCGGTGTAACTATTGTGCAGAATGCCTTCACAAATTTGGCATGTGCCACTGACCATGACCATAAATGTATCCAAGTGACTTATACTTCCATTGATCATAATACGAGTCAGCCACGGTCAGAGTGTCAGATCACAGTGCATATGTACTAGGCATGTTCTTGAAGGTGTAAACAAGGTACAATACTGGTGGCAGGTGTGGCTATTATGCACAATGTCTTGACAAAGCTGGCATGTGCCACTGACCATGACCACAAAGTTTACCGAGTACCTTAAACGGCTATGAATCATAACACAAGATAGCCACGGTTAGAGTGTCAAGTCATAGTTCAGATATACTGGGCATGACCTTGCAGGTATAAACAAGGTAGAATACTGGTGACTTACTGTGGCTATTGTGCACAATGCCTTGACAAAGTTGGCATGTGCCATTGACCATGACCACAAATACATCCAAGTGACTTTTACTTCTATTGGTCATACCACGAGTCAGCCACGGTCACAGTGTCCAATCACAGTGCAGATGTACTAGGCATGATCTTGCAGGTTAAAACAAGGTATAATACCGGTGGCTAGGTGTGGCTATTGTGCGCAATGCCTTGCCAAAGTTGGCATGTGCCACTGACCATGACCACAAAGTTTACCAAGTGACTTTAACTTCTACGAATCATAACACAAGTCAGCCACGGTCAGAGTACCCAATCACAGTGCAAAACTAATATTAATGACCTTTCAGGTATAAACAAGGTAAACAACCGGTGGTTTGGCATGGCTATTGTACGCAATGCCTTGACAAAGTTGGCATGTGCCACTGACCATGACCACAAAGTTTACCAAGTACCTTAAACGTCTATGAATCATAACAGGAGTCAGCCACGGTCAGAGTGTCCAATCATAGTGCAGATATACTAGGCATGATATTGCAGGTGCAAACAAGGTAGAATACTGGTGGCTTGGTGTGGCTCTTGTGCACAATGCCTTGAAAATGTTGGCATGTGCCACTGACCATGACCACAAATGTATCCAACTGAGTTTTACTTCTATTGATCATTATACGAGTCAGCAACAGTCAGAGTGTCCAATCACAGTGCAGATGTACTAGGCATGATCTTGCAGGTACAAACAAGGTACAATACTGGTGGCTCGGTGTGGCTATTGCGTGCAATGCCTTGACAAATTTGGCATGTCCCACTGACCATAACCACAAATGTATCAAAGTGACTTTAACTTCTATTGATCATAATACGGGTCAGCCACGGTCAGAGTGTCTAATCACAGTGCAGATGTACTAGACATGGTCTTACAGTACAAACAAGGTACAATACTGGTGACCCGGTGTGGCTATTGTGCGCAATGCCTTAACAAAGTTGGCATGTGCCACTGACCATGACCACAAATGAATCCAGGTGACTTTTACTTCTATTGATCATAATACGAGTCAGCCACGGTCAGAGTGTCCAATCACAGTGCAGATGTACTAGGCATGATCCTGCAGGTACAAACAAGGTAGAAAACTTGTGTCTCGGTGTGACTATTGTGCGCAATGCCTTGACAATGTTGGCACGTGCCACTGACAATGACCACAAATGTATCCAAGTGACTTTTACTTCTATTGATCATAACACGAGTCAGCCACGGTCACAGTGTCCAATCACAGTGCAGATATACTAGGCATGATCTTACAGGTCCAAACAAGGTATTATACTGGTGTCTCGGTGTGGCTATTGTGCGCAATGCCTTGACAAACTTGGCATGTGCCAGCGACCATGACCACAAATGTATCCAAGTGACTTTGACTTCTACTGATCATAACATGAGTCAGCCACTGTCAGAGTTTCCAATCACAGTGCAGATGCACTAGGCATGATCTTACAGGTGCAAACAAGGTAGAATACTGTTGGCTCGGTGTGGTGGCTATTGTGCACAATGCTTTGACAAAGTTGGCATGTGCCACTGACCATGACCACAAATGCATCCAAGTGACTTTTACTTATATTGATCATAATATGTTTCAGCCACGGTCAGAGTGTCCAATCATAGTGTAGATGTACTAGGCATGATATTGCAGGTACAAACAAGGTAAATTACTGGTGTCTCGGTGTGGCTATTGTGCGCAGTGCCTTCACAATGTTGGCATGTGCCACTGACCATGACCGCAAATGTATCCAAGTGACTTTTACTTCTATTGATCATAACACAAGTCAGCCATGGTCAGAGTGTCCAATTACAGTGCATATGTTTTAGGCAAGATCTTGCAGGTGCAAACAAGGTAGAATACTGGTGGCTTGGGGTGGCTATTGTACGCAATGCCTTGACAAAGTTGGCATGTGCCACTGACCATGACCAAAACGTTTACCAAATGACTTTAACTTCTACAAATAAGTACACGAGTCAGCCACGGTCAGAGTGTCCAATGACTCTGACCGTGGCTGACTCGTGTTATTAACAACAGAAGTAAAAGTCACTTGGATACATTTGTGGTCATGGTCAGTGGCACATGCCAACTTTGTCAATGCATTGCGCACAATAGTCACACCAAGCCACCAGTATTCTACCTTGTTCGCATTTATAAGATCATGCCCATTACATCTGCACTGTGATTGGACACTCTGACCATGGCTGACTCGTGTTATGATCAATAGAAGTAAAGTTCACTCGGATACATTTGTGGTCATGGTCAGTGGCACATGCCACCTTTTTCAAGGCATTGCGCACTATAGCCATACCGAGCCACCAGTATTCTACCTTGTTTATACCTGTAAGGTCGTGCCCAGTGTATCTGCACTGTGATTGGACACTCTGACTGTGGCTGACTCGTGTTATGATTCATAGCCATTTTAAGTCACTTGGTAAACTTTGTGGTCATGGTCAGTGGCACATGCCAAGTTTGTCACGGCATTGCGCACAATAGCCACACCGATGTACGAGTATTCTACCTTGTTTGTACCTGCAAGATCATTCCTAGTGCATATGCACTATGATTGGACACTCTCACCATGGCCGACTCGTGTTTTGATTCATAGCCGTTTCTGGTACTTGGCAAACGTTGTGGTCATGGTCAGTGGCACATGCCAACTTTGTCAAGGCATTGCGCACAACAGCTGTGCCAAGCCACAGGGTTTTTACCTTGATTATACCTGCAAGATCATGCATATTAGATGTGCGCTGTGATTGGACACCTTGACCGTGGCTGACTCGTGTTATGATTCATAGCTGTTTAAGGTACTTGGTAAACTTTGTGGTCATGGTCAGTGGCACATGCCAAATTTGTCAAGACATTGCGCACAATAGCTGTGCCAAGCCACCAGTATTCTACCTTGCTTATACCTGCAAGGTCATGCCTAGTACATCTGAACTGTGATTGGACACTCTTGCCGTGGCTGACTCGTGTTATGATTCATGGAAGTAAAAGTCACTTGGATACATTTGTGGTCATGGTCAGTGGCACATGCCAACTTTGTCAAGGTATTGTGCACAATAGCCACAGCGAGCCACCAGTATTCTACCTTATTCATACGTGTAAGGTCATGTCCATTACATCTGCACTGTGATTGGACACTCAGACCGTGGCTGACTCGTGTTATGATTCATAGCTGTTTAAGGTACTTCGTAAACTTTGTGGTCATGGTCAGTGGCACATGCCAACTTTGTTAAGGTATTGCGCACAATAGCCGTGCCAAGCCACCAGTTTTTTACCTTGTTTATACTTGCAAGGTCATGCATATTAGATGTGGCCTGTTATTGGGCACTCTAACCGTGGCTGACTCGTTTTACGATTCGTAGAAGTTAAAGTCACAGGGTAAACTTTGTGGTCATGGTCAGTTGCACATGCCAACTGAGTTAAGGCATTGCGCAAAATATCCACACCGAGCCACCAGTATTCTACCTTGTTGGTACAAACAAGGTAAAAAACCGGGTGGCTTGGTGTGGCTATTGTGTGTAATGCATTGACAAAGTTGGCATGTGCATCTGACCTTGACCACAAAGTAAACCAAGTGATTATAACTTCTACGAATTGTAACACGATTCAGCCGCGGTTAGAGTGCCCAATCACAATGCAAATGTACTATGCATGACATTGCAGGTATGCATAACAAGGTGGAATATTGGTGGCTCGGTGTGGCTATTGTGCACAATGCCTTGACAAGTTGGCATGTGCCACTGACCATGACCACAAAGTTTACCAAGTGACTTTAACGTCTTCGAATTGTAACATGAGTCAGCCACGGTCAGAGTGCCCAATTACAGTGCACATGTACTATGAATGACCTTGCATGTATAAATAAGGTAAAAACCCGGTGACTTGCTGTGGCTATTGTGCGCAATGCCTTGACAAAGTTGGCATGTGCCATGGACCATGACCACAAAGTGTACCAAGTGACTTTAACTTATATGAATCATCACATGAGTCAGCCACAGTCAGAGTGTCCAATCACAGTGCACGTATACTATGCATGACCTTGCAGGTATAAACAAGGTAAAAAATTGGTGGCTTGGTGTGGCTATTGTGCGCAATGCCTCGACAAAGTTGGCATGTGCCACTGACCATGACCACGAAGTGTACCAAGTGACTTTTGTCAGTATTTTGCAGGGGGCCACATGTTGACATCTGAGTTAAAGGATGGAGTTTTGGTATGTACTGAGGCGCGGGCGAGCAGTAGGAGCGAGCCGCAGCGCCGAAGCGCGGGCTATGCCCTAGACTGTGCCACAGCAGCACTCAGGTTGGCACGGTGGAGTTAACGTAACAGATGGAGTTCAGGAAGCATGGCTGATAGGTAATACCTGGCGTGGGTGCAGCACCGAAGGTGCGGGCACGATGAGGGAGGTAAGGGCCGTAGCGCAGTGAAGGCGGGCCGTAGATGATTGAGTAGAAGACCACAACACTATGATGCGGGCAAGCCAGCGGGGCAAGCCACAGCAACCAAGTGTGGGCCGCGAGTGAGTGGAGACGAACGAGCGGGGTGCAACGGGAGCAAGTGTGAGGCCACATAGTTGTGGGACTCGGGCTCACCACACAGGCAGACGGATTGAGGTTGCCGCAGCCAGGAGGCGGGTAGATGAGAAGATGGACGAAGATGACGCCGCAGCCACAAGGGCGGGCATGGACGGAGGCAATGAACGATATAGGCATGAAAGGCACGGAGAACTGATTGAACCACAAAGGATTAAGTCAATGCATGCAAGTACAAGAAGGTTTATAGTAGTCCTAGTGCTAGTTCTAGTTTGGAGTCCTTAGCTACGGTGGGCGGTGCGAGAGCAACAGCCGCAGCCGTGTTTCTGCTGTGGCGGCTGCTGATGCCTTCGGTGTTCCTGGAGCTTGTGGAGCCACTCCGAGAGGGACCCGCAAGTATCGCCAGTGCAGTTGTGTCGGTATGCGGGGACCGGGCCGCGGTTGTTTCGTTGTGTTGGCGCGAGCGGCGGAATTCACCGTTGGTCTCCAGTTATATTGGACGGCTCGGATGACTCGTCCGGTAGGGGTGCAATCGCCAGTGGCGGGGACAGCAAAACTCATCTGGCCGTTACCGAACCAGGCCGTTGAGCCTCCTGCGGTTGCTGGGAGGCACCGAGTGGACTTGAACCAGGCTCCCTGGAATTCTTCGGAAGGGGGGGGGGGCAATTGAGTATTTTGGCCGTGTGGGACATTGAACAACAACGCCCATGAGGATGCCCAGTGACATTGAGAATTATTTCCAACAGCCCCCCGCAATGTCACAATGTCATCAACATGAGGAGGTGTGACGCAGTGTGACCAAAATGGAAGTCCAAGGAGTGGTGGAGAGTATGACTGTGTGATGGGTAGAGACTTGACAGTGCCGTGGACTGAAGGTGTTGGTGTGAAGATGTGACGATGCTAGAATGCACGGAACAGAGGACATGAGGCAGAAGAGAATGGCAGGACTTGTGAAAGTGGAAGACTGTGAAATGGGAGTAAGCATGAATCATGAGGTGAATCATCTCGCAGGCGTTGAGGCAGTAAGAAACAGTCCATTGGAGGCTGATAGGGAAGGTGAGCAAGGAAAGATGCTGCCCAGACAAACGGAAAAGACAAAAGATTTGGAGATCTGGAATGAAGATGCAGGACAATAAGTGCTTTAAACAAGGTGTGGCTGTGATGGGAATCCTCGGAGGGAGAGGAGGTGTGCAGGACAGGTAAGAGAAGAGAAGGATGCCAAGGCAATTGCAGGGATGGAGTCAGGGATGGAGTGGCAACACAATTGTATGTGGTGGTGTGCATGCGGTGTTGAGGCAAAATGCAGGTTGTAGGCGGAGATGGGAGGTTGGTGCAAGAACTGGGCACGGAGGAGCATGTGATGATATGTGGTGACAGTTGGGTGTAACTGAGATGCTCAGAACTGGAAGGCAACTCATGGTCGTGAGAGGTGACTGTCATGTGTGAGAGGGTTGATGGGATGATGAAAGGCAAGTGATTTCTTGACAGATCAGAGAAGTTGACAAAGGTGGGAACACATGAGATCCACTGGGAGACAGTAGTGAGTGCGAGGCGAGATGGAAGTGTGCTGAGGCAGTGCCCAGTGATGGTTTGCATTGTGTTTGTGATGACATGGGAGACACCAGGTAGGAGAGAAGCAAGATGCAGTGCATGAAGAAGGAAAGTGGAGAGGAACAGGCTCAAGGCTCGGGAAACCCAAAGACGGAGGATGATGAGGTCTTGCAGAAGAGTAGCAATGCTTCCAAAGAACGGGAGGTTGACGAGGAGAGTGGTCAGGCCATGACGAATGATGGTAGTTGAGGTCATTTGAGATTTCTGGTGCCATGTGGAGATGGTGGAGCATCGCGCACACGAGCAGAGAGGAGTGGGACTACTGGCCTGTCCAGAGAGGGGTACAAAGTGAAGGCTGGTGAAACTGGCGGTGATGCCTTGATCGACAAAGTGGAGAAACTGCTGCTGCGATGTGGTGAATGAGGTTCTCTGGGATGAGGGATGAGGCAGGCGCAGTGGCTCGGTAGGAAGCCCGCAGATGAGAGTGACCAGTGTAGTAGCCCAGGAGACAATGTGCCGGAGTCCTTGTAGCACAATCTTGTTGACTTGAGAAAGACAGTCTGGCGGACGCCATCCATACGGTAGGCGGAAAGGTGTGGTCATACTGGCTTTGGAGATAGAGGTGCAATTGTTGGGGCTTTTGGTGGGACACGGAGTTTGTCAGAAAGGTTACCAAGACAAAGACAAGGTGGAGTTTGGAGGTGATTGTAGGTGATGAAGTTCTGCTGCTGTTGTGCTGACCGAAGCTGGCGGTTTGGGAGATGTGCGCCTCGGTAAAACGTTTTTTTGGGCGATAGGAGGAGTCCAGGTCACATTGAGGACAGATGTAGTAGCTGTTGGTCTTTTGCTGAAGGCGGAATTTTGTGACCACACAACTGGTTGCAACTACAATGTCTGTGGCGAGCGAGAGAAGGAGGATGGATGGTTTCTGCTGCTGCTGCTGCTGATGTCGGAGTATTACACTGTCACTGGGCCGCGCCCATACACGGATCAGTGAAGGTGCTCACACTATGCAGGAGAAGGCTGCTTGTTTACAAGGAAGTGCTGTTGCTTCGGCGTAGGGCGATGTTGCTGCTGCTGGTAAGGCTGCACACCAAATCCTAGGATCCGGGGATCTTATCCGGGAATCCGGATCCGGATCCGGGTCCGGGGATCCGGAACCTTGATCAAGATTCGATCCGGGATCCGGGGAACTTTTCACCACATAAAAAAGAGGGGAAAATGGGGTTAGGAGAAAAAAATGTAAGGCATTATCCTTGCTTAGCCTATAGGATCCGGAAAAGATTCGGGGATCCATAGGATCCGGGGATCTTTTCTTGGATCCGAGGATCCAAATCCATCCTAGGATCCGGAACCGGGGATCAGGATCCAACCTGAGATCCGGGAATCTTACCCGGTGTGCACCCTTAGCTGCAGGAAAGAGGACTGCTGGCAGATTGGTCACGGCGCGCTACGGCGAGGAGCTTCAGGCGTGGGGAGATGGAGGCAGCTGATGGAGGAGGATTGTTTGCTCAAAATCCTTTGCTGCGCTCTGATACCATGACAGTATTTTGCAGGGGGCCACATGTTGACATCTGAGTTAAAGGATGGAGTTTTGGTATGTACCGAGGCGCGGGCGAGCTGTAGGAGCGAGCCGCAGCGCCGAAGCGCGGGCTATGCCCTAGACTGTGCCACAGCAGCACTCAAGTTAGCACGGTGGAGTTAACGTAACAGATGGAGTTCAGGAAGCATGGCTGATAGGTAATACCTGGCGTGGGTGCAGCACCGAGGGTGCGGGCACGAAGAGGGAGGCAAGGGCCGCAGCGCAGTGAAGGCGGGCCGTAGATGATTGAGCAGAAGACCACAGTACTATGATGCGGGCAAGCAAGCGGGGCAAGCCACAGCAACCAAGTGTGGGCCGCGAGTGAGTGGAGACGAACGAGCGGAGTGCAACGGGAGCAAGTGTGAGGCCACAGAGTTGTGGGACTCGGGCTCACCACACAGGCAGACGGATTGAGGTTGCCGCAGCCAGGAGGCGGGCAGATGAGAAGATGGAGGAAGATGACGCCGCAGCCACAAGGGCGGGCATGGACAGAGGCAATGAACGACAGAGGCATGAAAGGCACGGAGAACTGATTGAACCACGAAGGATTAAGTTAATGCATGCAAGTACAGGAAGGTTTATAGTAGTCCTAGTGCTAGTCCTAGTTAGGAGTCCTTGGCTACGGTGGGCGGTGCAAGAGCAACAGCCGCAGCCGTGTTTCTGCTGTGGCGGCTGCTGATGCCTTCGGTGTTCCTGGAGCTCGTGGAGCCACTCCGAGAGGGACCCGCCAGTGTCGCCAGTGCCGTTGTGTTGGTATGCGGGGACCGGGCCGCGGTTGTTTCGTTGTGTTGGCGGGAGCGGCGGAACTCACCGTTGGTCTCCAGTTATATTGGACGGGTCGGATGACTCGTCCGGTAGGGGTGCGATCGCCAGTGGCGGGGACAGCGAAGCTCATCTGGCCGTTACCGAACCAGGCCGTTGAGCCTCCTGCGGTTGCTGGGATGCACCGAGTGGACTTGAACCAGGCTCCCTGGAATTCTTCGGAAGGGGGGGACAATTGAGTATTTTGGCCGTGTGGGACATTGAACAACAATAACCATGAGGATGCCCAGTGACATTGAGAATTATTTCCAACAGCCCCCCGCAATGTCACAATGTCATCAACATGAGGAGGTGTGAAGCAGTGTGACCAAAATGGAAGTCCAAGGAGTGGTGGAGAGTATGACTGTGTGATGGGTAGAGATTTGACAGTGCCGTGGACTGAAGGTGTTGGTGTGAAGATGTGACGATGCTGGAGTGCACGGAACAG
>SZWC01000338.1:216257-231321 GCA_023375785.1 Penium margaritaceum | reverse complement strand
ATGCCAACTTTGTCAAGGCATTGCGCACAATAGCCACACTGAGCCACCACTAGTTTACCTTGATTATACCTGCAAGGTCATGCCTAGTACATATGCTCTGTGATTGGGCACTCTGACCATGGCTGATGCGTGTTACAATTCCCAGAAGTTAAAGTCACTTGGATACGTTTGTGGTCATGGTCAGTGGCACATGCCAACTTTGTCAAGGCATTGCGCACAATAACCACACCAAGCCACCAGTTGTTTACCTTGTTTATACCTGCAAGGTCATGCATGGTACATGTGCACTGTAATTGGGCACTCTGACCGTGGCTGACTCGTGTTACAATTCGTAGACGTTAAAGACACGTGGATACATTTGTGGTCATGGTCAGTGGCACAGGCCAACTTTGTCAAAGCATTGCCCACAATAGCTACACCAAGACACTGGGTTTTTACATTGATTTCACCTACAAAGTCATGCATAGTACACGGGCACTGTAATTGGGCACTCTGACCATGGCTGACTCGTGTTACAATGCGTTGAAGTTAATGTCACTTGGTAAACTTTGTGTTCATCGTCAGTTGCACAGGCCAACTTTGTCATGGCATTGCGCACAATAGCCAAACCTGGTCACCGGCTTTTTACCTTGTTTATACCTGTAAGGTCATGCATATTACATGTGCACTGTGATTGGACACTCTGAACGTGGCTGAATCGTGTTATGGTTCATGTACGTTAATGTCACTTGGTTAACTTTGTGGTCACGGTCAGTGGCACATGCCAACTTTGTCAAGGCGTTGCGCACAATAGCCACACCAAGCCACCAGTATTCTACCTTGTTCATACATGCAAGGTCATGCATAGTACATCTGCACTGTGATTGGGCACTCTGACCATGGCTGACTCGTGTTACAATTCGTAGAAGTTAAAGTCACTTAAATGAATTTGTGGCCATGGTCAGTGGGACATGCCAACTTTGTCAATGCATTACGCACAATAGCCGCACTGAGCCACCAGTTTTTTACCTTGTTTATACCTGGGGTTTATGCCTAGCACACGTGCACTGTGATTGGGTACTCTGACTGTGGCTGACTCATGTGATGATTCATAGAGTTAAAGTCACTTGGTTCACTTTGTGATCATGGTTTGTTGCACAGGCCAACTTTGTCAAGGCATTGCCCACAATAGCGACACCAAGCCACCGGATTTTTACCTTGTTTATACCTGCAAGGTCAAGCATATTAGTTGTGCACTGTGATTGGGCACTCTGACCGTGGCTGACTCGTGTTATGATTTGTAGATGTTATAACTTTGTGGTCATGGTCAGTGGGACATGCCAGCTTTTTCAAGGCATTGTGCACAATAGCCACACTGTGCCACCGGTGTTTTATTATGTTTATACCTGCAAGTTTATGCCTAGCACACGTGCACTGTGATTTGGCACTCTGACTGTGGCTGACTCATGTGATGATTCATAGAGTTAAAATCACTTGGTTAACTTTGTGGTCATGGTCAGTTGCATATGCAAACTTTGTCAAGGCATTGCGCAGAATAGCCAAGCCAAGCCACCGGTTTTTTACCTTGTTCATACCTGCAAGATCATGCATACTACATGTACACTTTGATTGGGCACTCTGACCGTGCCTGACTCGTGTTACGATGCGTAGAAGTTAAAACCACTTGGTAAACTTTGTGGTCATGGTCAGTGGCACATGCCAACTTTGTCAGGGCATTGCGCACAGTAGCCACAGCAAGCCACCGGTATTCTACCTTGTTTATACCTGCAAGGCCATGCATATGACATGTGCACCGTGATTGGGCACTCTGACCGTGGCTGACTCGTGGTACAATTCGTAGAAGTTAAAGTCACGTGGATAAGTTTGTGGTCATGGTCAGTGGCACGTGCCAACTTTGTCAAGGCATTCCGCACAATAGCCGCACTGTGCCACCGGTGTTTTACCCTGTTTATGCCTGAAAGTTTATGCCTAGCACACGTACACTGTGATTGGGCACTCTGACCATGGCTGACTCGTGTTACAATTTGTAGAAGTTAAAGTCACTTGGATACGTTTGTGGTCATGGTCAGTGGCATAGGCCAAATTTGTCAAGGCATTGCCCACAATAGCCACACCAAGCCACCGGGCTTTTACCTTGCTTATACCTGCAAGGTCATGCATAGCACACGTGCACTGTGATAAGGCACTCTGAACGTGGCTGACTCATGTGTTGATTCATAAAGGTTAAAGTCACTTCGTAAACTTTGTGGTCATGGTCAGCGGCACATGCCAGCTTGGTCAAGGCAATGTGCACAATAGCCATACCGAGCCACCAGTATTCTACCTTGTTTATACTTGCAAGGTCATTCCTAGTACACGTGCACTGTGATTGGACACTCTGACCGTGGCTGACTCGTGTTACGATGCGTAGAAGTTAATGTAACTTGGATAAATTTGTGGTAATGGTCAGTGGCACATGCCAACTTTGTCAAGGCATTGTGAAAAACGGCCACAACAAGCCACCGGTTTTCTACCTTGTTTATACCTGCAATGTCATGCATAATACATGTGAACTGTGATTGGGCACTCTGACCGTGGCTGACTCGTGTTGCGATGCATAGAAGTTAAAGTCACTTAAATCAATTTGTGGTCATGGTCAGTGGCACAGGCCAACTTTTTCAGGGCATTACGCACAATAGCCACGCCAAGCCACCAGGTTTTTACCTTGTTCATACCAGCAAGGTCCTGCAGTGCACACGTGCACTGTGATTGGGCATTCTGACTGTGCCTGACTCATGTGATGATTCATGGAGTACAAGTCACTTGGTTAACTTTGTGGTCATGGTTAGTTGCATAGTTCAACTTTGTCAAGGCATTGCCCACAATAGCCACACCAAGCCACTGGGTTTTACCTTGTTTATACATGCAAGGTCATGCAAATTAGATGTGCACTGTGATTGGGCACTCTAACCATGGCTGACTCGTGTTACCATGCGTCGAAGTTAAAGTCACTTGGTACACTTTGTGGTCATGGTCAGTGGCACATGCCAACTTTGTTAAGCCATTGCGCACAATAGCCACACCAAGCCACCGATTTTTACCTCGTTTATACCAGCATGATAATGCATAGTACATGTGCACTGTGATTGGGCACTCTGATCGTGGCTGACTAATTTGATGATTCATAGAAGTTAAAGTCAATTTGTAAACTTTGTGGTCATGGTCAGTGGCACATGCCAACTTTGTCAAGGCATTGCGCACAATAGCCACACCAAGCCACTGATTTTTACCTTGTTTATACCTGCGAGGTCATGCATAGTACACGTGCACTGTGATTGGGCACTCTGATCGTGGCTGACTCATGTGATGATTCATAGAAGTTAATGTCACTTGGTAAACTTTGTGGTCATGGTCAGTGGCACATGCCAACTTTGTCAAGGCATTGTGCACGATAGCCACACTGAGCCACCAGAACTGTAGCTTGGTTATACCTGCAAGGTCATGCATAGTACATGTGCATTGTGAGTAGGCACTCTGACCGTGGCTGACTCGTGTTACAATTCGTAGAAGATAAAACTACTTGGTCAACCTTTTAGTCAAGGTCAGTTGCACATGCCAACTTTGTCAAGGCATTGCGAACAATAGCCACACCAAGACACCGGTATTTTACCATGTTTACACCTGCAAGGTCATGCATATTACATGTGCACTGTAATTGGGCACTCTGACCGTGGCTCACGCGTGTTACGATGCGTAGAAGTTAAAGTCACTTGGTGCACTTTGTGGTCATGGTCAGTAGCACATGCCAACTTTGTCAAGACATTGCGCACAATAGCCACACCAAGCCACCGATTTTGAACCTTGTTTATACCTGTAAGTTCATGCATAGTACACGTGCATTGTGATTGGGCACTCTGATTGAATGTGACTCATGTGATGATTCATAGAAGTTAAAGTAACTTGGTAAACTTTGTGGTTTTCATCGTCAGTGGCACATGCCAACTTGGTCAAGGCATTGTGCACAATAGCCATACCGAGCCACCACTATTCGACCTTGTTTATACCTGCAAGGTCACGCATAGTACATGTGCACTGTGATTGGGCACTCTGACCGCGGCTGACTCGTGTTAGAATTGGTAGAAGTTAAAACTACTTGGTTAACTTTGTGGTCATGGTCAATTGCACATGCCAACTTTGTCAAGGCACTGCGCACAATAGCCACGCCAAGACACCGGTTTTCTACCTTGTTTCTACCTGCAAGGTCATGCATAGAAAATGTGCACTGTGATTGGGCAATCTGACCGTGGCTGATGCGTGTTACAATGCGTAGAAGTTAAAAACACTTGGTGTACTTTCTGGTCATGGTCAGTAGCACATGCCAACTTTTTCAAGACATTGCGCACAATAGCCACACCAAGCCACCAAATTTGTACATTGTTTATACCTGTAAGGTCAGGCATAGTACACGTGCACTGTGATTGGGCACTCTGACTGTGGCTGACTCATGTGATGATTCATAGAAGTTGGCACATGCCAACTTTGTCAAGGCATTGTGCACAATAGCCGCACCGAGCAACCGGGTTCTTACCTTGCTTATACCTGCAAGGTCGTGTATAGTACACGTGCACTGTGATTGGGAACTCCGACTGTGGCTGCCTTGTGTTGCGATACGTAGAAGTTAAAGTCACTTGGTTAACTTTGTGGTCATGGTCAGTTGCACATGCCAACTTTGTCAAGGCATTGCGTACAATAGCCACTCCAAGCCACCGCATTTTTACTTTGTTTATACCTGCAAGGTCATGCATGGTACATGTGCCCTTGAATTGGGTACTCTGACCGTGGCTGACTCGTGTTACAGTTCGTAGAAGTTAAAGTCACGTGGATACTTTTGTGGTCATCGTCAGTGGCACATGCCAACTTTGTCAAGGCATCGTACACAATAGCCACACTGAGCCACCAGTATTTTACCTTGTTCATACCACCAAGGTCATGCATTTTACATGTGCACTGTGATTGGGCACTCTGACCGTGGCAGACTCCTGTTAAGATGCCTAGAAGTTAAAGTCACTTGGTTAACATTGTGGTCATGGTCAGTGGCACATGCCAACTTTGTCAAGGTATTGTGCACAACAGCCGCACTGAGGCACCAGTGTTTTACCTTGCTTATACTTGCAAGTTTATGCCTAGCACACGTGCACTGTTATTGGGCACTCTGACCGTGGCTGACTCATGTGATGATTCATAGAAGTTGTAGTCACTTGGTTAACTTTGTGGTTATTGTCCGTGGCACATGCCAACTTTGTCAAGGCATTGCGCACAGTAGCCACACTGAGCCACCAGTATTCTACCTTTTTTGCACCTGCAAGATCATGCCTAGTACATATGCACTGTGATTGGAAACTCTGACCGTGGCTGACTCATGTGATGATTCATAGAAGTTAAAGTCACTTTGTGAACTTTGTGGTCATGGTCAGTTGCACTTGCCAACTTTGTCAAGACATGGCGCAGAGTAGCTGCACTGAGCCACCAGTATTTTACCTTACTTATACCTGCAAGGTTTATGCATTATACAAGTGCACTGTGATTGGACACTCTGACCGTGGCTGGCTCGTGTTCTGATTTGTAGAAGTTAAAGACACTCGGTAAACCTTGTGGTCATGGTCAGTGGCACATGCCAACTTTGTCAAGTCATTGCACACAATAGCCACGCCAAGCCACCAGGGTTTTACCTTGTTTATACCAGCAAGGTCATGCATAGTACATGTGCACTGTGATTGGGCACTCTGACCGTGGCTGACTCGTGTTGCAATTCTTAGAAGTTAAAGTCACGTGGATACGTTTGTGGTCATGGTCAGTGGCACATGCCAATTTTGTCAAGGCATCGCGGACAATAGCCGCACTGAGCCAGTGTTTTCCCTTGTCTATACCTGCAAGTTTATGCCTAGCACACGTGCACTGTGATTGGGAGCTCTGACCGTGGAAGACTTGTGTCATGATTCATAGACGTTTAAGATACTTGGATAAATTTGTGATCATGGTCAGTAGCACATGCCACCTTTGTTAAGGCATTGCGCATAATAGCCACGCCAAGCCACTTGTTTTTTACCTTGTTCACACCAGCAAGGTCATGCATACTACATGTGCACTGTGATTGGGCACTCTGACCGTGGCTGACTCGTGTTACGATGCGTAGACGTTAAAGTCACTTGGTAAACTTTGTGGTCATGGTCAGTGGCACAGGCCAACGTTTTCAGGGCATTGTTCACAATAGCCGCACTGAGCCACCAGTGTTGTATCTTGTGTATACCTGCAAGTTTATACCTAGCGCATGTGCACTGTGACCAGGCACTCTGATTGTGGCTGACTCATGTGATGATTCATAGAAGTTTAAGTCACTTGGTTCACTTGGTTGTTGTCAACAAGTCACCAATTGTTGGCCACGGGCGCGGAATGGGCGCAGGGCTTCCTTAGGATGATAAGGCATTGCTTCAGCGTGAAAAGACTCCGGGTGATGTTGCTGATGTCAGCTATCTCCGAGGTGGAGAGGTACAAAGTGACGGCAGAGGCGATGGAAGAGTGAAGGTACGAGAGGCGAGGTAGTGATGGAGGCAGAGCGATGACGAGGTCACGGGGCACCAGGTCATGTTGCCTGATGCTCTGATACCATGTCAGAAGAATGCAATGCGCGAGGATGGCAAGAGCGGAAGCAGGTAGAAGCACTGGGGCATGCTGAAGTGAGTTAGCAGAATGACGGAAGCAGAAAGGCGAAGCTGGTCCAAAGGAGTAAGTCACAGGACCTTGAATGAAGCGCGGCACACAAGATCCAAGGTAGACAGAGGGCAAGGAGAGAGCACGGGAGCAAAACGAGTGAAGCGCTATATGTGAGCAAAAGGTCACGAGTGACGAAGCGAAGCAAGAGATGGTAGGCGATGTGAGCATAGGCAGGAGGCGAGCAGAGCAAAGACACGGCGGCGAAGCCGCGGAACCGAAAGGGAACAAGATGTGTAGAACTGTTCTGGTTTAGCTAGGAGTGAATGAACATCCTCCTTATAACGGACAAGACAAGACAAAAGGGAAAGCAACGGCTTTCTGTGCACTGGCCGCACGTGCTGGCGGTCGGGCCGCTTATTAGGGGATTACTCGGTATCGTGCCGTTGGTCGGTTCTCACTGTCAACGGTTCGTGTGTGATGGGACCGAGGTGGTTCATGCAGAGGCTTGAACCATTATTGAGAGTGCTCGGTATATCCGAGAGCGGAAGAGCCAGAGACTCCTGGAGATGAACCCGTTAGATGTACTGCCTTGAGATAGACCATTCTGACACCCTCCTTGAATCTGTCGAGGTAGAAAGTCTCTCCAGTTTCCCAGTAAGTAGCACTAGACCGACCCTCCACAGTGGGTGATAAGGCCGTGCCACATGAGGGGTAAGTTGCGACTGTCATGCTTGGCCTGGAGAAAGTGTAGTGGAGGGTCAACAAGTGTGTGAAGCCCGCGTCTGTGTTCTGCGTTGAACAGCGCAAGCTGAGCTTGAAAGTCATCGGGGCTGTCGTGGTCGTTGGGACTGCACCAGAGTGGTCTCTCCAGAAGAGATCTCACAATGGGAAAGTGGAAGAGGTAATAGGGTTTCAAGTTTTTGTAGAAGATCTGCTGCCATTTGTCGATGTTGGTCACTATGACGTCACCCTAGTCGTCCTCTGGAAGGAAGAAGAGCTTGGGGATGTCTGGCAGAGTGGGGAAAATGTCCACATAACAGATCCAGAGATAGTACGAGTGTTTCATCCATGCATACTGCAGCAGGGAGTACCATCGCTGAGCTGCAATGTCAGTTGGCTGTTCGATGCGGAGGTAGATGCTACCAAGGAACTTTCTGAGTATATTCCAGATTGCAGTGAAGGTAGCGTCGTTATCCCTGGGCTGACGCCGGTTGCTGTGGATGTGGTCATATTTGCCAAGCAGCATTCTGGCCACCTCGTACCCATTGATATAGATGCCTTGTACACTGGAAATGACGCTCTCCGACCAACAAAGGATGTTGCTGGCCTTGGGGCCAGGAACAGGAAGTTCAGTCCACACAGTGGTCTGCCTGTCCATGATAAGCGAGGAAAGAGAGGAGTTGACAATAGATGTTGAAGGAAAGGGAGAACGGATGGGAAAGTGAGCAAAGGGGTGAGATCATATGTACGGAGGAAGGCTTTGGGCGCGCAAGTCGATCCAGAGTGAGTGATTTGCCGTGTACACGACGAAGGAAGGTGAAGGAGGAAGGCTCAACGACGGAGTTGGTGCAGGGATGAGACCTCGTGCTAGGCTGAAGTTTCGGCGTGGGCACAGGTCGTCGTGCAACGGGTGATGCGACCGGGCGCATCCTTGTACCGAGCGGATAACATTGAAGTAACCAGGAGGAGGCAGAGACGGCTGATGAATGAATGGGTGCAGGGGCGAAACCACATTTGCTGTCGCAATAGAGGGATAGAATATGGCAAGGGGAAGGCAGGTGCCAACGCGCCGTGAGAAATCTGCTGCCAGCGTGTGTGCAGGCTGCTGCAAAGTGGTTAGCTAGCTCGTGCAAGTCCTTGTGCTGGTCGCAGATGCAGATGATGAGGAGGCGAAAGCTGATAAAAGAGGAGTGGGCGCAGGGGCAAAACCACGTGCACTGCGGAAGGTTTCAGCGTGGACGCAGGTCGTCGTGAAAAAGGGCGATGCGACCGGGCGGATCCTTGTGCTGAGCTGATGTGGAAGTGAAGCGGAAGAAGGCGGAGGCAACTGATGACTGAGTTGGTGCAGGGCTGAAATCACGT
Source organism: Penium margaritaceum (assembly GCA_023375785.1). NCBI lineage: Eukaryota > Viridiplantae > Streptophyta > Zygnematophyceae > Desmidiales > Peniaceae > Penium > Penium margaritaceum. The sequence goes on along the minus strand of SZWC01000338.1, from coordinate 222,549 downwards.
GCGCAGCGGATGAAGGCTGATGAGGAAGGCAGCGTGGATGATGCTGCTGACGAGGAACTTGGGAGGAGGTGACAGAAGACGAGATGAGAAGAGCTGTTCATGAAGCTGGAGAGACAGGCGAAGGGCGACACGAGGAGGACAGATGAGACTGAGACAATGAAGGAGGCTCAAGTGAAGATGACGACAAGGGTGGAGGGCAGATGACGGAGGCGGAGGATGGACATGTAGCCGGAGGATGACGGGGTACTAGGAAGAGCGAGTGAGGCAACAAATGGCTCTACTTTCAAGAGAGTGACGGCTTGTTCCCCAGTTTGCCCGAGACCGACGGGCAGGAAGACTGGTGGTGTCCGATGTCTTGGTTGCTGGAGGGAATTGGTTGAAGCACATGGAGTCATGTGGAGGGCAGAGACACTGGTCCGCTGATGTCAAGAGAGTGATGGTTTGTTCCCCAGTTGGCTCACAATGGGAGCAGGAAGACTGGTGGTGTCCAATGTCCTGCCGGCGGGTGTTCCAGTGCTGCTGGTGACGATGCTAGAAGGCGGTGCGAGGACGTGGTGCGACACAACGAGTGCGAGGGGGCTGATGTCGATGGGGCAGATGGAGCAGATGAGGCTGATGAAAGGAGAGAAGAAGGACGGAGGTGCTTGTGAAGATGAGAGGCAGCAGGTGACGAGCGGCAAGAAGCTTCCGGGAAGTTGACGACAGGCGGCGGCTCGGGAGTTGGTTGCTTGCGGCTGTTGTAAACAAGTCACCAATTGTTGGCCACGGGCGCGGAATGGGCGCAGGGCTTCCTTAGGATGATGAGGCTTTGCTTCAGCGCGAAAAGACTCCAGGCGACGTTGTTGATGTCAGCTATCTCCGAGGTGGAGAGGTACAAAGTAACGGCAGAGGCGACGGAAGAGTGCATATACGAGAGGCGATATAGTGATGGAGGCAGAGCAATGACGAGGACACGGGGCATCAGGTGATGTTGCCTGATGCTCTGATACCATGTCAGAATAATGCAATGCGCGAGGATGGCAGGAGCGGAAGCAGGTAGAAGCACTGTGGCATGCAGAAGTGAGTTAGCAGAATGACGGAAGCAGAAAGGCAAAGCTGGTCCCAAGGAGTTAGTTGTAGGACCTTGAGAGAGGCGAGGCACACAAGCTCCAAGGTAGAAAGAGGGCAATGAGAGAGCACGGGAGCGAAGCGAGTGAAGTGCCATATGTGAGCGAAAGGTCACGAGTGAGGAAGCGAAGCGATAGATGGTAGGCGAGGTGAACGCAGGCAGGAGGCGAGCAGAGCGAAGACACGGCGGCGACGCCGCGGAACTGAAAGGGAACAGGATGCGTGAAACTGTTATAGTTAAGCTAGGAGGGAATGAACGTCCTCCTTATAAGGGATAGGACAAGACAAAAGGGAAAGCAAAGGCTTATTGTGCACTAGCCGGACGTGATGGCGGTCAGGCCGCTTATTAGGAGATTACTCGGTATCGTGCCGTTGGTCGGTTCTCATCGTCAACGGTTTGTGTGTGATGGGACCGAGGTGGTTGATGCAGAGGCTTGAACCGTTATTGAGAGTGCTTGGTATTTCCGAGAGCGGAAGAGCCAGAGAATCCTGGAGATGAACCCGTTAGATGTCCTGTCTTGCTAGAGACATCATTCTGACAATAGCCGTGCCAAGCCAGCAAGGTCATGCATAGTACATGTGCACTGTGATTGGGCACTCTGGCCGTGGCTGACTCGTGTTACAATGCGTAGAAGTTAGAGTTACTTGGTAAACGTTGTGGTCATGATCAGTGGCACATGCCAACTTTGTCAAGGCATTGTGCACAATAGCCACACCAAGCCACCAGTATTCTACATTGTTTGCACCTGCAAGATCATGCCTAGTACATCTGCACTATGATTGGACACTCTGATTGTGGCTGACTCGTGTAATGATTCGTAGAAGTTAAAGTCACTTGGTTAACTTTGTGGTCATGGTCTGTGGCATATGCCAACTTTGTCAAGGCATCACGCACAATAGCCGCACTGAGCCACCAGTGTTTTACCTAGCTGATACCTGCAAGGTCATGCATATTACATCTGCACTGTGATTGGGTACTCTGGCCGTGGCGGACTCGTGTTACGATGCGTATAAGTTAAAGTCACTTGGTAAACTTTGTGGTCATGGTCAGTGGCACAGGCCAACTTTGTCGAAGCATTGCGTATAATAGCCACACCGAGCCACCGGTATTCTACCTTGTTTATACCTGCAAGATCATGCATAGTACATGTGCACTGTGATTGGGAACTCTGACCGTGGCTGACTCGTGTTACAATTTGTAGACGTTCAAGTCACTTGGTGAACTATGTGGTCATGGTCAGTTGCACAAGCCAACTTTGTCAAGACATTGCGCACAATAGCCACGCAAATCCAATGGGTATTTACCTTGTTTATACCTGCAAGGTCATGCATAGTACAAATGCACTATAATTAAGCACTCTGACCGTGGCTGACTCGTGTTACAATTCGCAGAAGTTAAAGTCACGTGGATACGTTTGTGGTCATGGTCAGTGGCACATGCCAACTTTGTCAAGGCATCGCGCACAATAGCCGCACTGAGCCACCAGTGTTTTACCTTGTTTATACCTGCAGGTTTATGCCTAGTACACGTGCACTTTAATTGGGCACTCTGACAGTGGCTGACTCGTTTCATGATTCATGTACGTTAAAGGTACTTGGATAAATTTGTGGTCATGATAAATGTGTGGTGCACCTGCCAACTTTGTCAAGGCTTTGCGCACAATAGCCACGCCAAGCCACCGGTTTTTTACCTTGTCTATACCTGCAAGGCCATGCATACTACATGTGCACTGTGATTGGGCACTCTGACCGTGGCTGACCCGTATTACGCTGCGTAGACGTTAAAGTCACTTGGTAAAATTTGTGGTCATGGTCAGTGGCACAGGCCAACTTTGTCGAGGCATTCCGCACAATAGCCGCAAAGAACCACCAGTGTTTTACCTTGTTTGTACCTGCAACTAGCACACGTGCACTGTGATTGGGCACTCTAACCGTGGCTGACTCATGTGATGATTCATATAAGTTAAAGTCACTTGGTTGACTTTGTGGTCATGGTCAGTTGCACAGGGCAACTTTATCAAGGCATTGCCCACAATAGCCACACAAAGCCACCGGGTTTTTACCTCGTCTATACCTGCAAAACCATGCATATTATATGTGCACAGTGATTGGGCACTCTGACCGTGGCTGACTCATGTTACAATTCGTAGACGTTAAAGTCACTTGGTAATCTTTGTGGTTCTGGTCAGTGGCACATGCCAACTTTGTCAAGGCATTGTGCACAATAGCCACACCAAGCCACCGGTATTCTACTTTTTTCATACCTGCAAGGTCATGCATCGTACATGTGCACTTTGATTGGGCACTCTGACCGTGGCTGACTCGTGTTACAATTCGTATAAGTTAAATGTACTTGGTTTACTTTGTCGTCATGGTCAGTTACACATGCCAATATTTCAGGGCATTGCGCACAATAGCCACACAAAGACACTGGTTTTTTTACCTTTTTTATACCTGCATGGTCATGCATAGTACATGTGCACTGTGATTGGGCACTCTGACCGCGGCTGAATTGTGTCATTATTCATAGAAAGTCAAGTCACTTGGATAGATTTGTGGTCATGGTCAGTTGCACATGCCAACTTTGTTCGGGCATTGCGCACAAAAGCCATGCCTGGCCTCTGGTTTTTTGCCTTGTCCATACCAGCAAGGTCATGCATACTACATGTGCACTGTGATTGGGCACTCTGTCTGTAGCTAACTTGTGTTACGATGCGTAGACGTTAACGTCACTTGGACAGCTTTGTGGTCATGGTCAGTGGCACATGCCAACGTTGTCAAGGCATTGTGTACAATAGCCACACCGAGCCACCAGTATTCTACCTTTCTTATACCTGCAAGGTCGTGCATATTACACGTGCACTGTGATAGGGCACTCTGACCGTGGGTGTCTCGTGTTACAATGCGTAGACGTTAAAGTCACTTGGTAAACTTTGTGGTCATGGTCAGTGGAACATGCCAACTTTGCCAGGGCATCACGCACAATAGCCGCACTGAGCCAACAGTATTTTACCTTGCTTGTACTTGCAAGGTCATCCATAGTACATGTGCATTGTGACTGGGCACTCCGACCATGTGTCAAGCATAATTCTGCCGCACCTCCGCAGAAGAAGCAATCCGCGGAGAGGGACTTGGGGCGGCTCACAATCCGCGCGCAGGATGCTGGCTCCCGCGGATGCGGTTGAGCGAGGGGTAGCGCGGGACCCAGGAGAAGCGCAGACTAAGCCGCTGCAGGGAAATGCATCACACCTACGGCGGTCCCTCCAAATCAAACACTTACGGCAAGGCGGGAAACGGTGGTGGGTGAATCCGCGGTGTGAAGGGAACAGGGGCGAGCCGTAGCAGGATCCGCGGCTATTGACAGCGCACAGGCAGGACAACAAAGAGGCCGAGCAATCAAGGGAGGAACGTCCAATCAGCAAGGAATGACCAAGCATCAATCACGGAGGAGCCTCGGGAGACGCATCGCGAAGTACGAAGATTCAAGGAAGAACACGAAGAACCGCGTGCACGAGCCGCGGATGAAAGAAGATAGGCAGTGTGTGTATGTGCGTTTGATTGGGACGAGACCCGCGGTGCATAACCGCACCGCGTGGAGTCCAACTAGAAGGAAGAAGGATGATGTGAGAGGGATGAGACCGCCGGCGTGTAGACACGCCGCGCGGAGTCCCAAGTAGAAAAGGGCCTTACTAGCAGTAGGACAAGTGCAACTCAGTCTTGCATGCCTCCCCAGCATTCTGTGTATTCCGCGTTACCAGCTTCTATCAAAGACATTTGCCTACTCTCTGTCTCCATTGCCTTCTCGTCTCCCATTGACCTCGGAATTTGGTCCGCGGATTGTGGGACTGCGTGTGGACCAAAAGCCCGAGTGAGGTGAACTGCCGGCGGTGTCCCTTGCTTGCACACGTCCGCGGAACGTGGATTCCGCGGAACGGAGTCGGACGCCACGAGGTGGTGGACTCCCGTGTGGGAAGAAGCGGACCGCGGAGTGTCATACTCATCGGTGAGGTGCCAGCGTGCGAGTCCAGATCTGTGGTCCGCGGATTGTGGGATTGCGTGTGCACCAGAAGCCCNTAGCGCGGAACGGAGTCGGACGCCACCAGGTGGTGGACTCCTGTGCGGGAAGAGGCGGACCGCGGAGTTTCACACGCATCGGTGAAGGTGCCAGTGTGTGAGTCTAAGTCTGGGATCCGCGGCGTTGCTCACAAGTACAAGGTTGCTGCCAATCTAGCGTAAGGGTATCTGGTCCGCGGAGCAGCGCGGCGCATAGACACCCGCGGAGGAAATCAAGGACGCGGCGAAATTGGGGGTATCAGTGTCATGGTACGGTGAGCGTGGACGGTTCTTTGCTCTTCGCCAGCAGAACTGCACGTGACTTTCAGATCAGTCGTTGATGTCGGCGGCCAGCTTTGTGCATCAGGACATCGGGCGACGGCAGCAGCAGCCATTAGCGCGGTGCTTCTTGCCACGCCGGGCCGCAACCCACGCGGGAAGCAAGGACTCCTCACCGGTGCTGTCCCGCACACCAGTCAGCTCCTCACCAGGCCCCGACCCGCTCATCCAGCACCGGCGAGTAACCGACAGGTTGGAGCAGTTGCACTGGCGCCGCATCATGGATGCGCTGGAGGTGGAGACCATCTGCAGATCCGACAGCCATGGATCAGCCCCGAATCAACAGGGACTGGAGGGCCAGCAGAATGTGCCACCTGGGGTACAGTGGTTCTCCGATATACCACCTTCACTTGAGGAATCCTCCGGTGGTGGAGGGCTCGAAGCATATCACGGACTGGTGTACCGGCGCCGTGGCGGGCAGCCACAGATCACTGGCGGAACGGAATCGCAGCCCGCACCCCTAACGCATCCGCAACCCTTGCCGCTGAGTCCCGAAGATTCAGGGATCCCCGAGGCACCAGCACCGGACGAGCAGCAGATCTCCGCACAACTACAGCAGGTGGGATCCTCGGCTCCTACCCTTGGGATGCCACAAGATGTGAACCCGCCACCGCAGCAGGCCAGGGAAACCCGGGGCACCCCTGCTGTGGAGCCACCTGGACCTGGGCTGCAACAGCAGATGGTCATATCGACGCAACCCACAGGAACCATACCGACAGGGATGCCTATGTCCGCGCAGGCGTCGGGAGCTGCACAGCCACTGATGAACCAGCTTCCCGTGGGCCAGACACCT
>SZWC01000338.1:177529-199555 GCA_023375785.1 Penium margaritaceum | reverse complement strand
TTTGTGGTCATGGTCAGTGGCACATGCCAACTTTGTCAAGGCATCGCGCACAATAGCCGCACTGAGCCACCGGTATTTTACCTTGTTTGTACCTGCAAGTTTATTCCTAGCACACGTGCACTTTGATTGGGAACTCTGACAGTGGCTGACTCATGTGATGATTCATAGGAGTTATGGTCAGTTGAACAGGACAACTTTGTCAAGGCATTGGGCATAATGGCCACATAGAGCCAACATAATTCTACCTTGTTTGCACCTGCAAGATCCTGCATGGTAATGTGCACTGTGATTGGGCACTCTGACCGCGGCTGACTCGTGTTACAATTCGTAGAAGTGAAAGTCCCTTGGATAAATTTGTGGTCATGGTCGGTGGCACAGGTCAACTTTGTCAAGGCATTGCGCACAATAGCCACACCAAGCCACCGGTTTTTTTACCTTGTTTATACCTGTAAGGTCATGCATAGTGTATGTTCACTGTAATTGCGCACTTTGACTGTGGCTGACTCATGTTACAATTCGTAGAGGTTAAAGTCACTTGGATCAGTTTGTGGTCGTGGTCAGTGGCACATGCCAACTTTGTCATGACATTGCGCACAATAGCCACACCGAGCCGCCAGCATTCTTCCTTGGTTGTACCTGTAAGATCATGCCTAGTACATCTGCACTGTGATTGGACACTCTGACCGTGGCTGACTCGTGTTATGATCAATACAAGTAAAATTCACTTGGATAAATTTGTAGTCATGGTCAGTTGCACAGGCCAACTTTGTCAAGGCCTTTCTTACAATAGCCAAATCCAAGCCACCTGTTTTTTATCTTGTTCATACCTGCAAGGTCATGCATTTGTACACGTGCACTGTGATTGGGCACAATGACCGTGGCTGACTCATGTTACAATTCAGAGAAATTAAAGTCACTTGGTGAACTTTGTGGTCATGGTCAGTTACACAGGCCAACTTTGTCAAGGCATTGCGCACAATAGCCACACCAAGCCACCGGGTTTTTACCTTGTTCATACCAGCAAGATCAGGCATAGTACATAAGCACTGTGATTGGTTAATCTGACCATTGCTGACTCGTGTTACATTTTGTATAAGTTCAAATCACTTGGATGAGTATGTGGTCATGGTCAGTGGCACATGCGAACTTTGTCAAGTCATCGCTCGCAATAGCCTCACTGTGCCACCAGTGTTTTACCTTGGGTATACCTGCAAGTTTTTATTGGAAAAAGGACAGCCGTCGGATTACCTTGATCCAATGATCTACTGGGCTGACTCATGTGATGACTCATAGAAGTTAAAGTCACTTGGTTAACTTTGTGGTCATGGTCAGTGGTACATGCCAACTTTGTCAAGGCATCGCGCACAATAGCCGCCTGAGCCACCTGTGGTTTACCTTGCTTATACCTGCAAGGTCATGCATAGTACATCTGCAGTATGATTGGGCACTCTGATCGTGGCCGACTTGTGAAACGATGCGTAGAAGTTAAACTCACTTGGTAAACTTTGTTGTCATGGTCAGTGGCACAGGCCAACTTTGTCAACGCATTGCGCACAATAGCCGCACCAAGCCACCAGTATTCTACCTTACTTATACCTGCAAGTTTATGCCTAGCACATGTCACTGTGATTGGACACTCTGACCGTGGCTGACTCGAGTTATGATTCATAGCCGTTTAAGGTGCTTGGTAAACTTTGTGGTCATGGTCAGTGGCACATGCCAAATTTGTCAAGACATTACGCACAATAGCCACACTGAGCCACCAGTATTCTACCTTGTTTGCACCCGCAAGATCCTGCTTAATAAATCTGCACTGTTATTGGACACTCTAACCTTGACTGACTTGTGTTATGGTCAATAGAAGTTAAAGTTACTTGGATACATTTGTGGTCATGGTCAGTGACACATGCTAACTCTGTCAAGGAATTACGCACAATAGCGACACCAAGCCACCAGTATTCTGCCTTGTTTGTACCTGCAAGATCATGCCTAGTACATCTGCACTTTGATTAGATACTCTGACCGTGGCTGACTCGTGTTATGATCAATAGAAGTATAAGTCACTTGGATACATTTGTAGTCATGGTCAGTGGCACATGCCAACTTTGTCAAGGCATTGCGCACAATAGCCACACCAAGCCACCAGAATTCTACCTTGTTTGTACCTGTAAGGTCATGCCCAGTATATCGGCACTGTGACTGGAAACTCTAACCGTGGCTGACTCGTGTTATGATTCATAGCCGTTTAAGGTACTTGGTAATCTTTGTGGTCATGGTCAGTGGCACATGCCAACTTTGTCGAGGCATTGCGCACAATAGCCCAACCGAGCCACCAGTATTCTACGTTGTTTGCACCTGCAAGATCATGCCTAGTAGATCTGCACTGTTATTGGACACCCTTACCATGGCTGACTTGTGTTATGATCAATAGAAGTAAAAGCCACTTGGGTACATTTGTGGTCATGGTCAGGGCACATGCCAACTTCGTCGAGGCATTGCGCACAATAGCCACACCGAGCCACTAGTATTCTACCTTGTTTGCACCTGCAAGATCATGCCTAGTAGATCTGCACTGTTATTGGACACTCTGACCGTGGCTGACTTGTGATATGATCAATAGAAGTAAAAGTCACTTGGATACATTTGTGTTCATAGTCAGTGACACATGCCAACTTTGTCAAGGCATTGCACACAATGGCCACACCGAGCCACCAGTACTCTGCCTTTTTTGTACCTGCAAGGTCATGCCTAGTACATCTGCATTGTGATTAGACACTCTAACCGTGGCTGACTCGTGTCATGATCAATAGAAGTAAAAGTCACTTGGATACATTTGTGGTCATGGCCAGTGGCACATGCCAACTTTGTCAAGGCATTGCGCACAATAGCCACACCGGGCCACCAGTATTCTACCTTTTTTGCACCTGCAATATCATCCAAGTACATCTGCACTGTGATTGGACAGTCTGACTGTGGCTGACTCGTGTTATGATTCATAGCCGTTTAAGGTACTTGGTAAACATTGTGGTCATGTTCACTGGCACATGCCAACTTTGTCCAGGCATTGCGCACAATAGTCGTACCAAGCCACCAGTTTTTTACCTTCTTCATACCTGTAAGGTCATGCCTAGTACATCTGAACTGTGATTGGGCACTCTGACCGTGGCTGACTCGTGTTACAATTCGTAGAAGTTAAAATCACTTGGTAAACTTTGTGATCATGGTCAGTGGCACATGCCACCTTTGTCAAGGAATTGCGCACAATAGACGCACCGTGCCACCAGTATTCTACCTTGTTTATACCTATAAGGTGATGTCCAGTATATTTGCACTGTGATTGGACACTCTTTCCGTGGCTGACTCGTGTTATTATTCATAACCATTTAAGGGACTTGGTAAACTTTGTGGTCATGGTCAGTGGCACATGCCAACTTTGTCAAGGTATTGCGCACAATAGCCACACCGAGCCACCAGTATTGTACCTTTTTTGTACCTACAAGATCATGCCGTTTAAGGTCACTTGGTAAACATGGTGGTCATGGTCAGTGGCACATGCCAATGTTGTCAAGGCATTGCGCACAAAAGCTACTCCGAGCTACCAGTATTCTACCTTGTGTATACCTGCAAGGTCTTGCATATTAGATGTGCACTGTGATTGGACACTCTGACTGTAGCTGACTCGTGTTATGATCAATAGAAGTAAAAGTCACATTGATACATTTGTGGTCATGGTCAGTGGCACAAGCCAACTTTGTCAAGGAATTGCGCATAATAGCCTCACCAAGCCACCAGTATTCTACCTTGTTTGTACCTGCAAGGTCATGCCTGATATATCTGCACTGTGACCGGGCACTCTAACCGTGGCTGACTCGTGTTATGATTCGTATAAGTTAAAGTCACTTGGTGAACTTTGTGGTCATTGTAAGTGGCACATGCCAACTTTGTCAAGGCATTCCGCACAATAGCCGTGCCAAGCCACCAGTATTGTACATTGTTTGCACCTGCAAGATCATGCCTAGTACATCTGCACTGTGATTGTACACTCTGACCGTGGCTGACTCGGGTTATGATCAATAAAAGTAAAAGTCAATTCGATACATTCGTGGTCATGGTCAGTGGCAAATGCCAACTTTGTCAAGGCATTGCGTACAATAGCCACACCGATCGACCAGTATTCTACCTTTTTTGTACGTGCAAGGTCAAGTCCAGTATATCTGCACTGTTATTGGACACTCTGACCATGGCTGACTTGTGTTATGATTCACAACCGTTTAAGGTACTTGGTAAACTTTGTGGTCATGGTCAGTGGCACATGCCAACTTTGTCAGGGCATTGCGCACATTAGCCGTGCCAAGACACTGGTTTTTTACCCTGTTTATACCTGCAAGGTCATGCATATTAGTTATGCGCTGTGATTGGGCACTCTGACCGTGACTGACTTGTGTTACGATTCGTAGAAGTTAAAGTCACTTGGTAAACATTGTGGTCATGGTCAGTGGCACATGCCACCTTTGTGAAGGCATTGCGCACAATAGCCACACCGAGCTTCCACTATTGTACCTTGTTTGCTCCTGCAAGATCATGCCTAGTACATCTGCACTTACATTGGACACTGACCTTGGCTGACTCGTGTTATGATCAATAGGAGGAAATGTCACTTGGATACATTTGTGGTCATGGTCAGTGGCACATGCCAACTTTGTCAAGGCATTGCGCACAATAGCAACACCGGGCAACCAGTATTATACATTGTTTACACCTGTAAGATCATACCTACTAGATCTGCACTGTGATTGGACACTCTGACCGTAGCTGACTCGTGTTATGATTCATAGCTGTTTATGGTACTTGGTAAACTTTGTGATCATGGTCAGTGGCACATGCCAGCTTTGTCAAGGCATTGCGTACAATAGCCACACCGAGCTACCAGTATTGTACATTGTTTGCACCTGCAAGACCATGCGTAGTTTATCTGCACTGTGATTGGACACTCTGACCGTGGCTGACTCGTGTTATGATCAATAGAAGTAAATGTCACTTGGATTCATTTGTAATCATGGTCACTGGCACATACCAACTTTGTCAAGGCATTACGCACAATAGCCACACCGAGCCACCAGTATTCTACCTTGTTTGTACATGCAAGGTCATGTCTACTATATCTCAACTGTCATTGGACACTCTGATCGTTTCTGACTCGTGTTATGATCAATAGAAGTAAAAGTCACTTGGATACATTTGTGCCCATTGTCATTGGCACATGCTTACTTTGTCAAGGCATTGTGCATAATAGCCACACGGAGCCACCAGTATTCTACCTTGCTTGTACCTGCAAGGTCATGCCTAGTACATCTGCACTGTGATTGGGTACTCTGACCGTGGCTGACTCGTGTTCTGCTTCGTAGAAGTTAAAGTCACTTGGTAAACGTTGTGGTCATGGTCAGTGGCACATGCCAACTTTGTCAAGGCATTACACACAATAGCCGTGCCAATCGACCAGTATTGTACCTTTTTTGCACCTGCAAGATCATCCATAGTACATCTGCATTGTGGTTGGACACTCTGACCGTGGCTGACTCGTGTTATGATCAATAGAAGTAAAAGCCAAGTGGATACATTTGTGGTCATGGTCGGTGGCACATGCCAGCTTTGTCAAGGCATTGCGCATAATAGCCTCAGCGATCCACCAGTATTCGACCTTCTTTGCACCTGCAAGATCATGCCTAGTACATCTGCACTGTGATTGGACACTCTGACCGTGGGTGACTCCTGTTATGATCAACAGAAGTAAAAGTCACTTGGATACATTTATGGTCATGGTCAGTGGCACATGTCTACTTTTTCAAGGCATTGCACACAATAGCTACACCGAGCCACCAGTGTTCTACCTTGCTTGTACGTGCAAGGTCATGCCCAGTATATCTGCACTGTGATTGGACACTCTGACCGTGGCTGACTCGTGTTATGATTCATTGCCGTTTAAGGTACTTGGTAAACTTTGTGGTCATGGTCAGTGGTACATGCCAACATTGTCAAGACATTGCGCACAACAGCCACACTAAGCCACCAGTATTCAACCTTGTTTGTACCTGCAAGGTCATGTCCAGTATATCTGCACTGTGATTGGACACTCTGACCGTGGCTGACTCGTGTTATAATTCATAGCTGTTTAAGGTACTTGGTAAACTTTGTGGTCATGGTCAGTGGTACATGCCAACATTGTCAAGACATTGCGCACAACAGCCACACTAAGCCACCAGTATTCAACCTTGTTTGTACCTGCAAGGTCATGTCCAGTATATCTGCACTGTGATTGGACACTCTGACCGTGGCTGACTCGTGTTATAATTCATAGCTGTTTAAGGTACTTGGTAAACTTTGTGGTCATGGTCAGTGGTACATGCCAACATTGTCAAGACATTGCGCACAACAGCCACACTAAGCCACCAGTATTCAACCTTGTTTGTACCTGCAAGGTCATGTCCAGTATATCTGCACTGTGATTGGACACTCTGACCGTGGCTGACTCGTGTTATAATTCATAGCCGTTTAAGGTACTTGGTAAACTTTGTGGCCATGGTCAGTGGCACATGCCAACTTTGTCAAGGCATTGCGCACAATAGCTGTGCTAAGACATCGGTGTTTTACCCTGTTTATACCTGCAAGGTCATTCATACCAGATGTACGCTGCTATTGGGCACTCTGACCGTGGCTGACTCGTGTTACGATTCGTAGAAGTTAAATTCACTTGGTAAACTTTGTGGCTATGGTCAGTGGCACATGCCACCTTTGTCAAGGCATTGTGCACAATAGCCACACCGAGCCACCGGTATTGTACATTGTTTGCTCCTGCAAGATCATGCCTAGCACATCTGCACTGTGATTCGACACTCTGACCGTGGCTGACTCGTGTTATGATCAATAGAAGTAAAAGTCACGTGGAAACATTTGTGGTCATGGTCAGTGGCACATGCCGAATTTGTCAAGGCATTGCGCACAATAGCCACACCAAGCCACCAGTAGTCTACATTGGTAGCACCTGTAAGATAAGCCCAGTATATCTGTAGTGGTATTGGACACTCTGACCGTGGCTGACGTGTGTTATGATTCATAGCCGTTTAAGCTACTTGGTAAACTTTGTGGTCATGGTCAGTGGCACATGCCAATTTTGTCAAGGCGTTGCGCACAATAGCCACACCGAGCCACCAGTATTGAACCTTGTTTGCACCTATAACATCATGCCTAGTACATCTGCACTGTGATTTGGACACTCTGACCGTGGCTGACTCGTGTTATGATTCATAGCCACTTAAGGTACTTGGTAAACTTTGTGGTCATGGTCAGTGGCACATGCCAACTTTGTCAATGCACTGCGCACAATAGCTGTGCCAAGACACCGGGTTTTAACCCTGTTTATACCTGCAAGGTCATGTATATTAGATGTGCACTGTGATTGGACACTACGACCGTGGCTGACTCGTGTTATCATTCGTAGAAGTTAAAGTCACTTGGCAAACTTTGTGGTCATGGTCAGTGGAACATGCAAACTTTGTCAGGGCATTGCGCACAATAGCCACATCAAGCCACCAGAATTGTACCTTGTTTGCACCTACAAGATCATGCCTAGTATATCTCCACTGTGATTGGACACTCTGACCGTGGCTGACTCGTGTTATGGTTCATAGCCATTTAACATACTTGGAAAACTTTGTGGTCATGGTCATTGGCACATGCCAGCTTTGTCAAGGCATTGCACACGATAGCCACACCGAGCCACCAGTATTCTACCTTCTTTGCACCTGCAAGATCATGCCTAGTAAATCTGCACTGTTATTGGACACTATGACCGTGGCTGACTTGTGTTATGATCAATAGAATTAAAAGTCACTTGGATACATTTGTGGTCATGGTCAGTGACACATGCCAACTTTGTCAAGGCATTACGCACAATAGCCACACTTAGCCACCAGTATTCTGCCTTGTTTGTACCTGTAAGATCATGCCTAGTACATCTGCACTGTGATTAGACACTCTAACTGTGGCTGGCTCGTGTTATGATCAATAGAAGTAAAAGTCACTTGGATACATTTGTGGTCATGGTTAGTGGCACATGCCAACTTTGTCAAGGCATTGCGCACAATAGCCACACCGAGCCACCAGTATTATACCTTGTTTGTACCTGGAAGGTCATGCCAGGTATATGTGCACTGTGACTGGACACTCTGACCGTGGCTGACTCGTGTTATGATCAATAGAAGTAAAAGTCACTTGGATACATTTGTGGTCATGGTCAGTGGCACATGCCAGCTTTGTCAAGGCATTGCGCACAATAGCCACACCGGGCCACCAGTATTCTACCTTGTTTGCACCTGCAAGATCATGCCTGCACATCTGCACTGTGATTGGAACTCTGACTATGGCTGACTCGTGTTACTATTCATAGCTGTTTAAGGTACTTGGTAAACTTTGTGGTCATGGTCAGTGGCACATGCCAACTTTGTCAAGGCATTGCGCACAATAGTCACACCAAGCCACCAGTGTTGTACCTTGTTTGTACCTGTAAGATCATGCCTAGTACATCTGTCATGTGATTGGACACTCTGACCGTGGCTGACTCGTGTTATGATTCATAGCCGTTTAAAGTACTTCGTAAACTTTGTGGTCATGGTCAGTGGCACATGCTAACTTTGTCAAGGCATTGCGCACAATAGCCACACGGAGCCACCAGTATTGTACCTTGTTTGTACCTGCAAGATCATGCCCAGTATATCTGTACTCTGATTGGACACTCTGACCGTGGCTGACTCGTGTTATGATTCATAGCCCTTTAAGGTCACTTGGGAAACTGTGTGGTCATGATCAGTTGCACAGGCCAACGTTGTCAACGCATTGCGCACAATAGCCACACCGAGCAACTAGTATTCTACCTTGTTTATACCTACAAGGTCATGCATATTAGATGCACGCTGTGATTGGGCACTCTGACCGTGGCTAGCTCGTGTTACGATTCGTAGAAGCTAAAGTCACTTGGTAAACTTTGTGGTCATGGTCAGTGGCAC
Organism: Penium margaritaceum; assembly: GCA_023375785.1. Classification (NCBI taxonomy): domain Eukaryota; kingdom Viridiplantae; phylum Streptophyta; class Zygnematophyceae; order Desmidiales; family Peniaceae; genus Penium; species Penium margaritaceum. The sequence goes on along the minus strand of SZWC01000338.1, from coordinate 190,496 downwards.
ATGCCAACTTTGTCAAGGCATTGCGCACAATAGCCACACCGAGCCACCAGTATTCTACCTTGTTTGTACCTGCAAGGTCATGCCCAGTATGTCTACACTGTGATTGGACACTTTGACCGTGGCTGACTCGTATTACGATGAATATAAGTAAAAGTCATTTGGATACATTTGTGGTCATGGTCAGTGGCATATGCCAACTTTGTCAAGGCATTGTGCACAATAGCCACACCGAGCCACCAGTATTCTACCTTCTTTGCACCTGCAAAATCATGCGTAGTACATATGCACTCTTATTGGACACTCTGACCATGGCTGACTCGTGTTTTGATTCATATCCGTTTAATGTACGTTGTAAGCTTTGTGGTCATGGTCAGTGGCAGCAGCCAACTTTGTCAAGGCATTGCGCACAATAGCAGTGCCAAGACACCGGTTTTTTACCCTGTTTCTACCAGCAAGGTCATGCATATTAGATGTGCACTGTGATTGGGCACTCTGACCGTGGCTGACTCGTGTTACGATTCCTAGAAGTAAAAGTCACTTGGATACATTTGTGGTCATGGTCCGTGGCACATGCCAACTTTGTCAAGGCATTGCGCACAATAGCCACACCGAGCCACCAGTGTTCTACCTTGGTTGCACCTGCAAGACCATGCCTAGTATATCTGCACTGTGATTGGACACTCTGACCGTGGCTGACTCGTGTCATGATCAATAGAAGTAAAAGTCACTTGGATACATTTGTGGTCATGGTCCGTGGCACATGCCAACTTTGTCAAGGCATTGCGCACAATAGCCGTGCCAAGACACCAGTATTCTATCTTGTTTATACCTGCAAGGTCATGCCTAGTACATCTGAACTGTGATTGGACAATCTGACCATGGCTGACACGTGTTATGATTCACAGAAGTAAAAGTCAATTGGAAACACTTTTGTTCATGGTCAGTGGCACATGCCAACTTTGTCAAGGCATTGCACACAATAGCCACACCGAGCCACCTGTATTCTACCTTTTCTATACTTCTAAGGTCATGCCTAGTATATCTGCACTGTGATCAGACACTCTGACCGTGGCTGACTCGTGTTATGATTCATAGTCGTTTAAGGTACTTGGTAAACCTTGTGGTCATGGTCAGTGGCAGCTGCCAACTTTGTCAAGGCATTGCGCACAATAGTCGTACCAAGACACCAGTTTTTCACCCTGTTTCTACCTGAAATGTCATGCATATTAGATGTACACTGTGATTGGGCACTCTGATCGTGGCTGACTCGTATTATAATTCATAGAAGTCAAAGTTGCTTGGATACATTTGTGGTCATGGTCAGGGGCACATGCCAACTTTGTCAAGGCATTGCGCACAATAGCCACACCGAGCCACCAGTATTCTACCTTTTCTATACTTCTAAGGTCATGCCTAGTATATCTGCACTGTGATCAGACACTCTGACTGTGGCTGACTCGTGTTATGATTCATAGTCGTTTAAGGTACTTGGTAAACTTTGTGGTCATGGTCAGTGGCAGCTGCCAACTTTGTCAAGGCATTGCGCACAATAGTCGTACCAAGACACCGGTTTTTCACCCTGTTTCTACCTGAAATGTCATGCATATTAGATGTACACTGTGATTGGGCACTCTGATCGTGGCTGACTCGTATTACAATTCATAGAAGTCAAAGTTGCTTGGATACATTTGTGGTCATGGTCAGGGGCACATGCCAACTTTGTCAAGGCATTGCGAACAATATCCACACCAAGACACCAGTATTTTACCTTGGTTGCACCTGCAAGATCATGCCTAGTATATCTGCACTATGATTGGACACTCTGACCGTGGCTGACTCGTGTTATGATCAATAGAAGTAAAAGTCACTTGGATACATTTGTGGTCATGGTCAGTGGCACATGCCAGCTTTGTGAAGGCATTGCGCACAATAGTCACACCGGGCCACCAGTATTCTACCTTTTGTGCACCTGCAAGATCATGCCTAGTACATCTGTACTGTGATTGGACACTCTGACCGTGGCTGACTCATTTTATGATTCATAGCCGTTTAAGGTACTTCGTAAACTTTTTGGTCATGGTCAGTGGTACATGCCAACTCTGTCAAGGCATTGCGCACAATAGCCACACCGAGCCACGAGTATTCTACCTTGTTTGCACATGCAAGATTATGCCTAGTACATGTGCACTGTGATTGGACACTCTGACCGTGGCTGACTCGTGTTATGATTCATAGCCGTTTAAGGTATTTGGTAAACTTTATGATAATAGTCAGTGGCACATGCCAACTTTGTCAAGGCATTGCGCACAATAGCCACACCGAGCCACCAGTATTCTACCNACTGTGATTGGACACTCTGACCGTGGCTGACTCATTTTATGATTCATAGCCGTTTAAGGTACTTCGTAAACTTTGTGGTCATGGTCAGTGGTACATGCCAACTCTGTCAAGGCATTGCGCACAATAGCCACACCGAGCCACCAGTATTCTACCATGTCTATACCTGTAAGGTCATTCCCAGTATATGTGCATTGTGATTGGACACTCTGACCGTGGCTGACTCGTGTTATGATTCATAGCCAATCAAGGTGCTTGGTAAACCTTGCGGTCATGGTCAGTGGCACATGCCAACTTTGTCAATGCATTGCGCACAATAGCCTTGCCAAGCCACCTGTTTAATTCCTTGTTTATACCTGCAAGGTCATGCATATTACATGTGCACTGTGATTGGACACTATGACCGTGGCTGACTTGTGTTATGATTCGTAGAAGTTAAAGTCACTTGGTAAACTTTGTGGTCATGGACAGTGGCACATGCCAACTTTATCAAGGCATTGTGCATAATAGTCACACCGAGCCACCAGTATTCTACGTTGTTTGAACCTGCAAGATCATGCCTAGTACATCTGCACTGTGATTGGACACTCTGACCATGACTGACTCGTGTTATGATCAACAGAAGTAAAAGTCACTTGGATACATTTGTGGTCATGATCAGTGGCACATGCCAACATTGTCACGGCATTGTACACAATAGCCACACCGAGCCACCAGTATTCTGCCTTGTTTGTACCTGTAAGATCATGCCCAGTATATCTGCACTGTGATTGGACACTCTGACTGTGGATGATTCGTGTTATGATTCGTAGAAGTTAAAGTCACTTGGTTACCTTTGTGGTCATGGTCATCTACAATATGATTGGACACTATGACCGTGGCTAACTAGTGTTATTATCAATACAAGTAAAAGTCACTTGGATACATTTGTGGTCATTGTCAGTGGCACATGCCAACTTTGTCAAGGCATTGCGCACAATAGCCACACCGAGCCACCAGTGTTCTACCTTGTTTATACCTGCAAGGTCATGCCCAGTATATGTGCACTGTGTTTGGACACTATGACCGTGGCTGACTCGTGTTATGATTCATAGCCGTTTAAGGTACTTGTGTCAGAATACACTCACAATATCACAAGTCTGCCCCAACTGAGACTCATACTCCACAAGTGCCCCTCCGCGGCAAAGCAAGGGCATTCGAATATTGGACATCGAAAACCTCTGTCGGTGACCAGCTCATCCCCGCGACGATGGCTCCACACAGGAACTGGTTCGGAGTTTCCCTGACTGACACTTCAGGAACAGACGGTTGCATGATAACGGTCATCCAGAACCAGCGTTTCGGACCTCGCTCCGCGCTTGCATGGCGGAGAAGCGCTCTCTCGCCCACGTACCAAAAACGGACGTAGCTGAACAACACCGGCGCACCACTCCAAGACTACGTGCCTCCACGACGTCAGGCACCTCTCTTGTTTGTGCCGAGTCGCGAAGCGGCTCCGCACCCTGCCTCCATGGCAGAAGCAGCCAAGCGGCTGCGGCACCACTTGGGCTATCGTCCCCCATAGTAGAGACTAGGACTAGTACTTAAGTAGTTCAATGCTCCTTGTATTTTCTGCCTCTGTTATCGGCTATCTACTCATATCAATCGAGCTTGCCTCATCTTCCGCTACGCCCGCCATCACGGCTGTGGCCTCACTGTGTCATCTCTTCGTCCACCTTCACAGCTGTGGTACTTGCATTCCTGGTTACCTTCATTCACTTTCACCAGCTTTGCCCTTTGTCGCTCCTTTGCTTTGCTTAGTCTCACCCACATCGCCTCGTCGAGGCACCTTTGTACTTCTACGCCCGTACCTGTCGGCACTGCGCTCATGCAAGTGACACTTCCGGATAGGCCCGTGTCTTTGGCACCGCCCCCACGCTTGTTCTGCTTCCTCGCTTCAGCTTGTCAGTACTTGGTTGCCCCAGCCAACCGTGTCTTGCCCTTCATGATGATGTCATCACGCTGTCAGCCGTCTGTAGTTTCGCCGATGCTTCCGCAGCTGACCCATCTGTCCCTCCGCTTCGCCTAAGTATCATTACATTTTCCTGACATGGTATCAGAGCACACTGAAAGCTCCTGGCTCTCCTCCTTGCTTCCTCTCCATCACTGATGCCGGAACCGCCGCGCCGCGCCGCACCGCCCCTTCCAGTCAGCCGAATCTCCACTTCTCATTTTCTCTCGCATCTGCAAGGACAACAACATTGTGTATGGGCACAACGTTGAGAACCTCGCAGCAGCCATCACCTACATCAGTCGCCGCCTGACGCCTGAAGCACTCCGCCGAAGCGCGCATCTGGCAATCCGCCAGCAAGCATCTCCAACAGCAGCAGCCATCCGGTCTCACAAGAAAAGCCTCCTCATATCCTCTTCATCCTTCTACATCGTGTCATCACCACCACTGGGCCGTGTATGGGCACAACCCCTAGTGACGGCACCACACATGAACAACAGCAGCTGAGTCTCCTCAGCCTCTTCAAGAATGTCTCCACATCTCAACAGCGCTACGTATGTCTCCTCCTTCAACGGGGCATCATGATCCTCTACGTACTCGGTTGCCTTGCAGTAGCAGCCTGGCATCAGCACAAGCAACAGAAGCAGCGTTCATAGCATCCTAATCCTCAGCCATCTTCAAAAGCAGCAACTTCAGCTACTATCATCACCCACATCAGCATTCCCCAACCTGAATTGACCAAAGACCATGACTCTCCTCCTGAAATGATCATCTCGGCATCATCTCCCTCACCCGGCCGCCTCCGCACCTTCTCATCACCCTTAGAACCTGAACAGTGTCCACGCACAAACAGCCCTCTAGCCACAGCTCCCCACTGTATGACCTCCTCTTTTTCTAACCGCCAAAGCACATGAGCCCCTCTTTCTGGCAACATCTTCTGCGTAGCCGGGTGCAGCAAGAATTCACCACCATCCACATCCTCAGGCAACTGCATGCCATATGCCGCCTCCCCCTCTGCCACCAGCAACCAATCCTATGCTCGCATGTAAAAAAGAAAATCACGTCGCCGACGGCGCCAACTACTTGCACAAGCCTACTCCTTGTTAAGGTCTGGCACAACAGGCTCAGTTCCCCAAGCGTCCATCCGGACATCCTCCTCCTCGAACGAAGGGAACAATCACTACTTCTCAGAAGAATGGGACTCTACAGCAGCAGACGCCGCCTCTTCTTATCCAGACACCATTGCATCCATGGGACTACTACTCTACTCGAACACTCCACTTTTCACCAACGAGGAGCTCAACAACTTCATGATGCTCAACTACGGGACAACCATCTGGAACACAATGCCACAGCACCAAGACAACCCTGGTGCCGCCACGACAATGACCCTTTCACTCTCTACAGATCCTTCACCTTCTGTATCATCACAATCTCTATCAAGAAACCAGGAACCTTGCATATCCGCAGTGTCTTCACCAGCAGCAGCAGCAACCATCTACCTCCTTTCTCATCAACAACAAGCAGGATAACAACAGCATCTCAGCCAGCAGGATCACTCATCAGCACCCCCAGCATATTCTACTAGGACCAACCTCCTAAACACCAATCACTCCACAACGGACGGTACTGAACTCGCTCTTGCCCTCTGGAACTCCATCCTCTTGGGCCGCATGTTCCTCTGGGTGCACACGCGAGCACTGCAGCAACACCCCCCGAATACTGAAAGCCTTCTCCTCCCAAACCACCTCTGGATGGAAGAGGGTCACTCTGTCAGCAGCTCAGCACAGGGTGTCTCTCTCAGCATCCCTGATTCCTACAGATCAGCGAGGAACTACTTCAGTGCACACATCTGGGCAACCTCTCGCCAGTCTCCCACCAGCAACTCCAGTACACCACCACATCAACTTCAACCACCTGGACTCTCACCTCTCGGACACATAATCAGACTTGTGACATTGAGGGCGGGTGTTAGAATACACTCACAATATCACAAGCTGGCCCCAACTGAGACTCATACTCCACAAGTGCCCCTCCGCGGCAAAGCAAGGGCATACAAATATTGGACACCAAAAACCTCTGTCGGTGACCAGCTCATTCCCGCGACGATGGCTCCACACAGGAACTGGTTCGGAGTTTCCCTGACCAACACTTCACGAACGGCCGGTTGCATGATAACGGTCATCCAGAACCAGCGCTCCGGACCTCGCTCCGCGCTCACGTGGCGGAGAAGCGCTCTCTCGCCCACATACCAGAAACGGGCGTAGCTGAACAACACCGGTGCACCACTCCAGGACTACGTGCCTCCACGATGTCCCGCACCTCTCTTGTTCATGCCGAGCCGCGAAGCGGCTCCGCACATTGCCTCCATGGCAGAAGCAGCCAAGTGGCTGCGGCACCACTTGGGCTATCGTCCCCCATAGTAGAGACTAGGACTAGTACTTAAGTAGTTCAGTGCTCCTTGTATTTTCTGCCTCTGTTATCAGCTATCTACTCATATCAATCAAGCTTGCCTCATCTTTCGCTGCGTCCGCCATCACGGCTGTGCCCTCACTGTGTGATCTCTTCGCCCGCCTTCACACCTATGGTACTTGCATCCCTCGTTACCTTCATTCGCTCTCACCAGCTTTGCCCTTTATTGCTCCTTTGCTTTGCTCAGTCTTACCCACATTGCCTCATCGAGGCGCCTTTGTACTTCTGCGCCCGTGCCTGTCGGCACTACGCTCACGCAAGTCACACTTTCGGATAGGCTCGTGCCTTTGGCACCGCCCCCACGCTCGTTCTGCTTCCTCACTTCAGCTTGTGAGCACTTGGTTGCCCCAGGCAACCGTGTCTTGCCCTTTATGATGATGTCATCACGCTGTCACCCGTCTGTAGTTTCGCCGATGCTTCCGCAGCTGACCCCTCTGTCCCTCCGCTTCGCCTAGATATAATTACATTTTCTAGACAACTTGGTATACTTTGTGGTCATGGTCAGCGGCACATGCCAACTTTGTCAAGGCATTGCGCACAATAGCCACACCGAGCCACCAGTATTGTACCTTCTTTACACCTGCAAGGTCATGCCTCGTACATGTGCACTGTGATTGGACACTCTGACCGTGGCTGACTCGTGTTATGATCAATAGAAGTAAAAGTCACTTGGATACATTTCTGGTCATGGTCAGTGGCACATGCCAAAATTGTCAAGGCATTGCACACAAAAGCCACACCGAGCCAATACTGGTAGATCAGTGTGGATATTGTGCGCAATGCCTCGACAAAGTTGGCATGTGCCACTGACCATGACCACAAAGTTTACCTAGTGATTTTAACATCAACGAATCGTAACACGAGTCAACCACGGTCAGAGTGCCCAATCACAGTTAAGATGTACTAGGCATGATCTTGCAGGTAGAAACAAGATAAAAACCAGTGGCCTTGCACGGCTATTGTGCGCAATGCCCCGACAAAGTTGGCATGTGCCACTGACCATGACCACAAACTTTACCAAGTACCTTAAACGGCTATGAATCATAACACAAGTCAGCCACGGTCAGAGTGTCCAATCACAGCGCACATCTAACATGCATGATCTTGAAGGTATAAACAAGGTACAAACCCGGTGGCTTGGCACAGCTATTGTGCGCAATGCCTTGACAAAGCTGGCATGTGCCATTGACCATGACCACAAAGTTTACCAAGTACCTTAAACGGCTATGAATCATAACACGAGTCAGCCACGGGCAGAGTGTCCAATCACAGCGCACATCTAACATGCATGATCTTGAAGGTATAAACAAGGTACAAACCCGGTGGCTTGGCACAGCTATTGTGCGCAATGCCTTGACAAAGCTGGCATGTGCCATTGACCATGACCACAAAGTTTACCAAGTACCTTAAACGGCTATGAATCATAACACGAGTCAGCCACGGGCAGAGTGTCCAATCACAGCGCACATCTAACATGCATGATCTTGAAGGTATAAACAAGGTACAAACCCGGTGGCTTGGCACAGCTATTGTGCGCAATGCCTTGACAAAGTTGGCATGTGCCACTGACCATGACCACAATGTTTGCCAAGTACCTTAAACGGCTATGAATCAAAACATGAGTCGGCCATGGTGAGAGTGTCCAATCATAGTGCAGATGTACTAGGCATTATTTTGCAGGTACAAACAAGGTACAATACTGGTAGATCGGTGTGGCTATTGTGCACAATGCCTTGACAAAGTTGGCATGTGCCACTGACCATGACCACAAAGTTTACCAAGTGACTTTAGAACGGCTATGAATCATAACACGAGTCAGCCACAGTCAGAGTGTCCAATCATGGTGCAGATATACTGGGCACAACCTTAGAGGTATAAACAAGGTAGAATACTGGTGGCCCGGCATGGCTATTGTGCACAATGCCTTGACAAAGTAGGCATGTGCCACTGACCATGACCACAAATGTATCCAAGTGACCTTTACTTCTATTCATCATAACACGAGTCAGCCACGGTAAGAGTGTCCAATCACTGTGCAAATGAAATAGGCACGATCTTGTAGGTGCAAACAAGGTAGAATACTGGTGGCACGTTGTGGCTATTGTGCGCAATGCCTTGACAAAGTTGGCATGTGCCACTGACCATGACCACAAATGTATCCAAGTGACTTTTACTTCTATTGTTCATAACACGAGTCAACCACGGTCAGAGTGTCCAATCACAGTGCAGATGTACTGGGCATGACTTTAACTTCTACGAATCATAACACGAGTCAGCCACGGTCGGGGTACCCAATCACGGTGCACATCTAATATGCATGACCTTGCAGGTATAAACAGGGTAAAAACCTGGTGGCTTGGCACGGCTATCGTGCGCAATGCCTTGACAAAGCTGGCATGTGCCATTGACCATGACCACAAAGTTTACCAAGTACATTAAACGGCTATGAATCATAACACAAGTCAGCCACGGTCAGAGTGTCCAATCACAGTGCACATATACTGGGCATGACTTTGCCGGTATCAACAAGGTAGAATATTGGCAGCTCGGTGTGGCTACTGTGCGCAATGCCTTAACAAAGTTTGCATGTGCCACTTATCATGACCACAAATGTATCTAAGTGACTTTTACTTCCATTGATCATAACACAAGTCAGCCACGGTCAGAGTGCCCAATCACAGTTCAGATGTACTAGGCATGATCTTGCAGGTGCAAACAAGGTACATTTCTGGTGGCTCGGTGTGGCTATTGTGCACAATGCCTTGATAAAGTTGGCATGTGCCACTGACCAGGCCCACAAAGTTTACCAAATGACTTTAACTTCTACGATCCGTAACATGAGTCAGCCACGGTCAGAGTGCCCAATCACAGTGCAGATGTACTAGGCATGATCATGCACGTGCAAACAAGGTAGAATACTGGTGGCTCAGTGTGGCCATTGTGCGCAATGCCTTGACAAAGTTGGCATGTGCCACTGACCATGACCTCAAAGTTTACCAAGTGACTTTAACTTCTACGAATCGTAACATGAGTCAGCCACAGTCAAAGTGCCCAATCACAGTTCAGGTGTACTAGGCATGACCTTGCTGGTATAAACAAGGTAGAATACTGGTAGCTCGGTGTGGCTATTGTGCGCAATGCCTTGACAAAGCTGGCATGTGCCACTGACCATGACCACAAATGTATCCGAGTGACTTTTACTTCTATTGATCATAACACAAGTCAGCCACGGTCAGAGTGTCCAAACACAGTGCAGATGTACTAGGCATGATCTTACAGATGTAAACAAGCTAGAATACTGGTAGCTCGGTGTGGCTATTGTGCACAATGCCTTGACGGAGTTGGCATGTGCCACTGACAATGACCACAAAGGTAACCAAGTGACTTTAACTTCTACGAATCGTAACATGAGTCAGCCACGGTCAGAGTGCCCAATCACCGTGCACATCTAATGGGTATGACCTTGCAGGTATAAACAAGGTAAAAAACCGGTGGCTTGGCACGGCTATTGTGCGCAATACCTGAACAAAGTTGGCATGTGCCACTGACCATGACCACAAAGTTTACCAAGTATCTTAAACGGCTATGAATCATAACACAAGTCAGCCACGGTCAGAGTGTCGAATCACAGTGCAGATATACTGGGCATGACATTGCAGGTATAAACAAGGTAGAATACAGGCAGCACGGTGTGGCTTCTGTGCGCAATGCCTTGACAAAGTTGGCATGTGCCACTGACCATGACCACAAACGTGTCCAATTAACTTTTACTTCTATTGATCATAACACAAGTCAGCCACAGTCAGGGTGTCCAATCACAGTGCAGATGTACTAGGCATGATCTTGCAGGTATAAATAAGGTAGAATACTGGTGGCTTGGTGTGGCTATTGTGCGCAATGCCTTGACGCAGTTGGCATGTGCCGTTGACCATGACCACAAATTTAACCAAGTGACTTCAACTTTTACGAATCGTAACACGGGTCAGCCACGGTCAGAGTGCCCAATCACAGTGAACGTGTAATATGCATGACCTTGCAGGGATAAACAAGGTAAAAAACCGGTGGCTTGCCACGGGTATTGTGCGGAATACCTTAACAAAGTTGGCATGTGCCACTGACCATGACCACAAAGTTTACCAAGTACCTTAAACGGCTATGAATCATAACACGAGTCAGCCACGTTCAGAGTGTCCAATCACAGTGCAGATATACTAGGCATGACCTTACAGGTATAAATAAGGTAGAATACTGGTGGCTCATTGTGGCTATTGTGCGCAATACCTTGAAAACGTTGGCATTTGCCACTGATCATGACCACAAAGTTTACCAATTGACTTAAAACGGCTATGAATCATAACACGAGTCAGCCACAGTCACAGTGTCCGAACACAGTGCAGGGTCATGCATTTGTACACGTGCACTGTGATTGGGCACAATGACCGTGGCTGACTCATGTTACAATTCAGAGAAATTAAAGTCACTTGGTGAACTTTGTGGTCATGGTCAGTTACACAGGCCAACTTTGTCAAGGCATTGCGCACAATAGCCACACCAAGCCACCGGGTTTTTACCTTGTTCATACCAGCAAGATCATGCATAGTACATAAGCACTGTGATTGGGCAATCTGACCATTGCTGACTCGTGTTACATTTTGTAGAAGTTCAAATCACTTGGATGAGTATGTGGTCATGGTCAGTGGCACATGCGAACTTTGTCAAGTCATCGCTCGCAATAGCAACACCGAGCAACCAGTATTATACCTTGTTTACACCTGCAAGATCATACCTACCAGATCTGCACTGTGATTGGACACTCTGACCGTGGCTGACTCGTGTTATGATTCATAGCTGTTTTTGGAACTTGGTAAACTTTGTGATCATGGTCAGTGGCACATGCCAGCTTTGTCAAGGCATTGCGTACAATAGCCGCACCGAGCTACCAGTATTGTACGTTGTTTGCACCTGCAAGACCATGCGTAGTTTATCTGCACTGTGATTGGACACTCTGACCGTGGCTGACTCGTGTTATGATCAATAGAAGTAAATGTCACTTGGATTCATTTGTAATCATGGTCACTGGCACATACCAACTTTGTCAAGGCATTGCGCACAATAGCCACACCGAGCCACCAGTATTCTACCTTGTTTGTACATGCAAGGTCATGTCTAGTATATCTCAACTGTCATTGGACACTCTGATCGTGGCTGACTCGTGTTATGATCAATAGAAGTAAAAGTCACTTGGATACATTTGTGCCCATTGTCATTGGCACATGCTTACTTTGTCAAGGCATTGTGCATAATAGCCACACGGAGCCACCAGTATTCTGCCTTGCTTGTACCTGCAAGGTCATGCCTACTACATCTGCACTGTGATTGGGTACTCTGACCGTGGCTAACTCGTGTTCTGATTCGTAGAAGTTAAAGTCACTTGGTAAACTTTGTGGTCATGGTCAGTGGCACATGCCAACTTTGTCAAGGCTTTACACACAATAGCCGTGCCAATTGACCAGTATTGTACCTTGTTTGCACCTGCAAGATCATCCATAGTACATCTGCATTATGGTTGGACACTCTGACCATGGCTGACTCGTGTTATGATCAATAGAAGTAAAAGCCACTTGGATACATTTGTGGTCATGGTCGGTGGCACATGCCAACTTTGTCAAGGCATTACGCATAATAGCCTCAGCGATCCACCAGTATTTGACCTTCTTTGTACCTGCAAGATCATGCCTAGTACATCTGCACTGTGATTGGACACTCTGACCGTGGGTGACTCCTGTTATGATCAACAGAAGTAAAAGTCACTTGGATACATTTATGGTCATGGTCAGTGGCACATGTCTACTTTTTCAAGGCATTGCACACAATAGCTACACCGAGCCACCAGTGTTCTACCTTGTTTGTACGTGCAAGGTCATGCCCAGTATATCTGCACTGTGATTGGACACTCTGACCGTGGCTGACTCGTGTTATGATTCATTGCCGTTTAAGGTACTTGGTAAACTTTGTGGTCATGGTCAGTGGTACATGCCAACATTGTCAAGACATTGCGCACAACAGCCACACTGAGCCACCAGTATTTAACCTTGTTTGTACCTGCAAGGTCATGCCCAGTATATCTGCACTGTGATTGGACACTCTGACCGTGGCTGACTCGTGTTA
>SZWC01000338.1:79995-170460 GCA_023375785.1 Penium margaritaceum | reverse complement strand
GAGCCCCTCTTTCTGGCAACATCTTCTGCGTAGCCGGGTGCAGCAAGAATTCACCACCATCCACATCCTCAGGCAACTGCATGCCATATGCCGCCTCCCCCTCTGCCACCAGCAACCAATCCTATGCTCGCATGTAAAAAAGAAAATCACGTCGCCGACGGCGCCAACTACTTGCACAAGCCTACTCCTTGTTAAGGTCTGGCACAACAGGCTCAGTTCCCCAAGCGTCCATCCGGACATCCTCCTCCTCGAACGAAGGGAACAATCACTACTTCTCAGAAGAATGGGACTCTACAGCAGCAGACGCCGCCTCTTCTTATCCAGACACCATTGCATCCATGGGACTACTACTCTACTCGAACACTCCACTTTTCACCAACGAGGAGCTCAACAACTTCATGATGCTCAACTACGGGACAACCATCTGGAACACAACGCCACAGCACCAAGACAACCCTGGTGCCGCCACGACAATGACCCTTTCACTCTCTACAGATTCTTCACCTCCTGTATCATCACAATCTCTATCAAGAAACCAGGAACCTTGCATATCCGCAGTGTCTTCACCAGCAGCAGCAGCAACCATCTACCTCCTCCCTCATCAACAACAAGCAGGATAACAACAGCATCTCAGCCAGCAGGATCACTCATCAGCACCCCCAGCATATTCTACTAGGACCAACCTCCTAAACACCAATCACTCCACAACGGACGGTACTGAACTCGCTCTTGCCCTCTGGAACTCCATCCTCTTGGGCCGCATGTTCCTCTGGGTGCACACGCGAGGACTGCAGCAACACCCCCCGAATACTGAAAGCCTTCTCCTCCCAAACCACCTCTGGATGGAAGAGGGTCACTCTGTCAGCAGCTCAGCACAGGGTGTCTCTCTCAGCATCCCTGATTCCTACAGATCAGCGAGGAACTACTTCAGTGCACACATCTGGGCAACCTCTCGCCAGTCTGCCACCAGCAACTCCAGTACACCACCACATCAACTTCAACCACCTGGACTCTCACCTCTCAGACACATAATCAGACTTGTGACATTGAGGGCGGGTGTCAGAATACACTCACAATATCACAAGCTGGCCCCAACTGAGACTCATACTCCACAAGTGCCCCTCCGCGGCAAAGCAAGGGCATACAAATATTGGACACCAAAAACCTCTGTCGGTGACCAGCTCATTCCCGCGACGATGGCTCCACACAGGAACTGGTTCGGAGTTTCCCTGACCAACACTTCACGAACGGCCGGTTGCATGACAACGGTCATTGAGAACCAGCGCTCCGGACCTCGCTCCGCGCTCACGTGGCGGAGAAGCGCTCTCTCGCCCACATACCAGAAACGGGCGTAGCTGAACAACACCGGTGCACCACTCCAGGACTACGTGCCTCCACGATGTCCCGCACCTCTCTTGTTCATGCCGAGCCGCGAAGCGGCTCCGCACATTGCCTCCATGGCAGAAGCAGCCAAGTGGCTGCGGCACCACTTGGGCTATCGTCTCCCATAGTAGAGACTAGGACTAGTACTTAAGTAGTTCAGTGCTCCTTGTATTTTCTGCCTCTGTTATCAGCTATCTACTCATATCAATCAAGCTTGCCTCATCTTTCGCTGCCTCCGCCATCACGACTGTACCCTCACTGTGTGATCTCTTCGCCCGCCTTCACACCTATGGTACTTGCATCCCTCGTTACCTTCATTCGCTCTCTCCAGCTTTGCCCTTTATTGCTCCTTTGCTTTGCTCAGTCTTACCCACATTGCCTCGTCGAGGCGCCTTTGTACTTCTGCGCCCGTGCCTGTCGGCACTGCGCTCACGCAAGTCACACTTTCGGATAGGCTCGTGCCTTTGGCACCGCCCCCACGCTCGTTCTGCTTCCTCACTTCAGCTTGTGAGCACTTGGTTGCCCCAGGCAACCGTGTCTTGCCCTTCATGATGATGTCATCACGCTGTCAGCCGTCTGTAGTTTCGCCGATGCTTCCGCAGCTGACCCCTCTGTCCCTCCGCTTCGCCTAAGTATCATTACATTTTCCAGACNCAACTTGGTATACTTTGTGGTCATGGTCAGCGGCACATGCCAACTTTGTCAAGGCATTGCGCACAATAGCCACACCGAGCCACCAGTATTGTACCTTCTTTACACCTGCAAGGTCATGCCTCGTACATGTGCACTGTGATTGGACACTCTGACCGTGGCTGACTCGTGTTATTGTGCGCAATACCTTAACAAAGTTGGCATGTGCCACTGACCATGACCACAAAGTTTACCAAGTATCTTAAACGGCTATGAATCATAACACAAGTCAGCCACGGTCAGAGTGTCGAATCATAGTGCAGATATACTGGGCATGACATTGCAGGTATTAACAAGGTAGAATACAGGCAGCTCGGTGTGGCTTCTGTGCGCAATGCCTTGACAAAGTTGGCATGTGCCACTGACCATGACCACAAACGTATCCAATTAACTTTTACTTCTATTGATCATAACACAAGTCAGCCACGGTCAGGGTGTCCAATCACAGTGCAGATGTACTAGGCATGATCTTGCAGGTATGAATAAGGTAGAATACTGGTGGCTTGGTGTGGCTATTGTGCGCAATGCCTTGATGCAGTTGGCATGTGCCGTTGACCATGACCACAAAGTTAACCAAGTGACTTTAACTTCTATGAATCGTAACACGGGTCAGCCACGGTCAGAGTGCCCAATCACAGTGAACGTGTAATATGCATGACCTTGCAGGGATAAACAAGGTAAAAAACCGGTGGCTTGCCACGGGTATTGTGCGGAATACCTTAACAAAGTTGGCATGTGCCACTGACCATGACCACAAAGTTTACCAAGTACCTTAAACGGCTATGAATCATAACACGAGTCAGCCACGATCAGAGTGTCCAATCACAGTGCAGATATACTAGGCATGACCTTACAGGTATAAATAAGGTAGAACACTGGTGGCTCATTGTGGCTATTGTGCGCAATACCTTGAAAACGTTGGCATTTGCCACTGACCATGACCACAAAGTTTACCAATTGACTTAAAACGGCTATGAATCATAACACGAGTCAGCCACAGTCACAGTGTCCAAACACAGTGCAGATGTACTGGGCATGACTTAACAGGTATAAAAAAGGTAGACTACTGGTAACTCGGTGTGGCTATTGTGCGCAATCCCTTGACAAAGTTGGCATGTGCCACTCACCATGACCACAAATGTATCCAAGTGACCTTTACTTCTATTGATCATAACACGAGTCAGCCACGGTCAGAGTGTCCAATCACAGTACCGATGTAATAGGCATGATATTGCAGGTGCAAACAATGTAGAATACTGGTGGCTCGGTGTGGCTATTGTGCGCAATGCCTTGATAAAGTTGACATATGCCACTGACCATGACCACAACATTTACCAAGTACCTTAAACGGCTATGAATCGTAACATGAGTCAGCCACGGTCAGACTGTCCAATCACAGTGGAGATATAATGGGCATGACCTTGCATGTACAAACAAGGTAGAATACTGATGGCTCAGTGTGGTTATTGTGCGCAATGTCTTGACAAAGTTGGCATGTGCCACTGACCATGACCACAAATGTATCCAAGTGACTTTTACTTCTATTGATCATAACACGAGTCAGCCACAGTCAGAGTGTCCAATCACAGTACATATGTACTAGGCATGATCTTGCTGGTGCAAATAAGGTAGAATGCTGGTGGCTCGGTGTGGCTACTGTGCGCAATGCCTTGACAAAGTTGGCATGTGCCACTGAACATGACCACGAAGTTCACCAAGTGACTTTAACTTCTACAAATCGTAACACGAGTCAGCCACAGTCATAGTAACCAATCAAAGTTCAGATGTACTAAGCATGACCTTGCAGGTATAAACAAGGCAAAGAACCTGTGACTTGGCACGACTATTGTGCGCAATGCCTTGGTAACGTTGGCATGTGCCATTGACCATGACCACAAAGTTTACCAAGTACCTTAAACGGCTATGAATCATAACATGAGTCAGCCACGGTCAGTGTGTCCAATCACAGTGCAGATATACTGGGCATGACCTTGCAGATATTAAAAAGGTTAGAATACGGGTGGCTCGGTGTAACTACTGTGGGCAATGCCTTGACAATGTTTGCATGTGCCACTGACCATGACCACTAAGTTTGCCAAGTACCTTAAATGACTATGAATCATAACATGAGTCAGCCACGGCTAGAGTGTCTAATCACAGTGCAAATATACTGGGCATGACCATACAGGTATAAACAAGGTAGAATACTGGTGGCTTGGTGTGTCTATTGTGTGCAATGCCGTGACAAAGTTGGCATGTGCCACTGACCATGACCACAAAGTTTACCAAGTACCTTAAACGGCTATGAATCATAACATGAGTCAGCCCCGGTCAGAGTGTCCAATCAAAGTGCAGATGTACTAGGCATCACCTTGCAGGTATAAACAAGGTAGAATACTGGTGGCCCGGTGTGGCTATTGTGCGCACTGCCTTGACAAAGGTGGCATGTGCCACCGACCATGACCACAAAGTTTACCAAGTGACTTTAACGTCTATGAATCAAAACACGAGTCTGCCACAGTGAGAGTATCCAATCACAGTGTAGATATACTGGGCATGATCTCGCATGTACAAACAATGTAGAATACTGGTGGCTCGGTGTGGCTATTGTGCGCAATGCCTTGACAACGTTGGCAGGTGCCACTGACCATGACCACAAATGTATCCAAGTGACTTTTACTTCTATTGATCATAACACGAGTCAGCCACAGTCAGAGTGTCCAATCACAGTGCAGATGTTATAGGCATGATCTTGCAGGTATAAACAAGGTATAATACTGGTGGCTCGGTGTGGCTATTGTGCGCAATTCCTTGACAAAGTTGGCATGTGCCACTGACCATGACCACAAATGTATCCAAGTGACGTTTACTTCTATTGATCATAACACGAATCAGCCACGGTCAGGGTGTCTGATCACAGTGCAGATGTACTAGGCATGATCTTGCAGGTATACATAAGGTAGAATACTGGTGGCTCGGTGTGGCTATTGTGCGCAATACCTTGACGGAGTTGCCATGTGCCACTGACCATGACCACAAAGTTAATCAAGTGACTTTAACTTCTACGAATCGTAACACAAGTCAGCCATGGTCAGAGTGCCCAATCACAGCGTACATCTAATATGCATGACCTTGCAGGTATACACAAGGTAAAAAACTGGTGACTTGGCACGGCTTTTGTGCGTAATACCTTAACAAAGTTGGCATGTGCCACTGACCATGACCACAATGTTTACCAAGTGACTTAAAACGGCTATGAATCATAACACGAGTCAGCCACGGTCAGAGTGTCCAATCACAGTGTAGATATACTGGGCATGACCTTACAAGTATAAACAATGTAGAATACTGGTAACTCGGTGTGGCTATTGTGCACCATGCCTTGACAAAGTTGGCATAAGCCACTGACCATGACCACAAACGTATCCAAGTGACCTTTACTTCTATTGATCATAACACGAGTCAGCCACATCCAGAGTGTCCTATCACAATGCTGATGTAATAGGCATGGCCTTGCAGGTATAAACAAGGTAGAATACTGGTTGCCCGGTGTGGCTATTGTGCGGAGTGCCTTGACAAAGGTGGCATGTGCCACCGACCATGACCACAAAGTTTACCAAGTGACTTTAACGTCTACGAGTCAAAACACGAGTCTGCCACAGTCAGAGTATCCAATCACAGTGTAGATATACTGTGCATGATCTCGCATGTACAAACAATGTAGAATACTGGTGGCTCGGTGTGGCTATTGTGCGCAATGCCTTGACAACGTTGGCAGGTGCCACTGACCATGACCACAAATGTATGCAAGTGACTTTTACTTCTATTGATCATAACACAAGTCAGCCACGGTCAGAGTGTCCAATCACAGTGCAGATGTTGTAGGAATGATCTTGCAGGTATAAACAAGGTAGAATACTGGTGGCTTGGTGTGGATATCGTGCGCAATTCCTTGAAAAAGCTGGCATGTGCCACTGACCATGACCACAAATGTATCCAAGTGACGTTTACTTCTATTGATCATAACACGAATCAGCCATGGTCAGGGTGTCTAATCACAGTGCAAAGGTACTAGGCATGATCTCTCAGGTATAAATAAGGTAGAATACTGGTGGCTCGGTGTGGCTATTGTGCGCAATACCTTTACGGAGTTGCCATGTGCCACTGACCATGACCACAAAGTTAACCAAGTGACTTTAACTTCTACGAATCGTAACACGAGTCAGCCACGGTCAGAGTGCCCAATCACAGCGTACATCTAATATGCATGACCTTGCAGGTATAAACAAGGTAAAAGACTGGTGACTTGGCACTGCTTTTGTGCGCAATACCTTAACAAAGTTGGCATGTGCCACTGACCATGACCACAAAGGTTACCAAGTACCTTGAACGGCTATGAATCATAACACGAGTCAGCCACAATCAGAGTGTCCAATCACAGTTTACATATACTGGGCATGACCTTACAGGTATAAACAAGGTAGAATACTGGTGGCTCATTGTGGTTATTGTGCGCAATACCTTGAAAAAGTTTGCATTTGCCACTGACCATGACAACAAAGTTTACCATGTGACTTTAAACGGCTATGAATCATAACATGAGTCAGCAATGGTCAGAGTGTCCAATCACAGTGTAGATATACTGGGCATGACCTTACAGGTATAAACAATGTAGAATACTGGTATCTCGGTGTGGCTATTGTGCGCGATGCCTTGACAAAGTTGGCATGTGCCACTGACCATGACCATAAATGTATCCAAGTGACCTTTACTTCTATTGATCGTAACACGAGTCAGCCACGGTCAGAGTGTCCAATCACAATGCCGATGTAATAGGCATGGCCTTGCAGGTATAAACAAGGTAGAATACTGGTGGCCCGGTGTGGCTATTGTGCGCTATGCCTTGACAAAGGTGGCATGTGCCACCGACCATGACCACAATGTTTACCAAGTGACTTTAACATCTACGAATCGAAACACGAGTCTGCCACAGTCAGAGTATCCAATCACAGTGTAGATATACTGTGCATGATCTTGCAGGTACAAACAATGTAGAATACTGGTGGCTCGGTGTGGCTATTGTGCGCAATGCCTTGACAACGTTGGCAGGTGACACTGACCATGACCACAAATGTATCCAAGTGACTTTAACTTTTATTGATCATAACACGAGTCAGCCACAGTCAGAGTGTCCAATCACAGTGCAGATGTTCTAGGCATGATCTTGCATGTATTAACAAGGTAGAATAGTGGTGGCTCGGTGTGGCTGTCGTGCGCAATTCCTTGACAAAGTTGGCATGTGCCACTGACCATGACCTCAAATGTATCCAAGTGACGTTTACTTCTATTAATCATAACACGAATCAGCCACGGTCAGGGTGTCTAATCACAGTGCAGATGTACTAGACATGATCTTGCAGGTCTAAATAAGGTAGAATACTGGTGGCTCGGTGTGGCTATTGTGCGCAATACCTTGACGGAGTTGCCATGTGCCACTGACCATGACCACAAAGTTAACCAAGTGACTTTAACTTCTACGAATCGTGACACGAGTCAGCCACGGTCAGAGTGCCCAATCACAGCGTACATCTAATATGCATGACGTTGCAGGTATAAACAAGGTAAAAAACTGGTGACTTGGCATGGCTTTTGTGCGTAATACCTTAACAAAGTTGGCATGTGCCACTGACCATGACCACAAAGTTTACCAAGTACCTTAAACGGCTATGAATCGTAACACGAGTCAGGCACGATCAGAGTGTCCAATCACAGTGTAGATATACTGGGCATGACATTACAGGTATAAAAAAGGTAGAATACTGGTAGCTCGTTGTGGTTATTGTGCGCAATACCTTGAAAAGTTTGGCATTTGCCACTGACCATGACCACAAAGTTTTCCAAGTGACTTAATACGGCTATGAATCATAACACGAGTCAGCCACGGCCAGAGTGTCCAATCACAGTGTAGATATACTGGGCATGACCTTACAGGTATAAACAATGAAGAATACGGGTAACTCGGTGTGGCTATTGTGCGCAATGCCTTGACAAAGTTGGCATGTGCCACTGACCATGACCATAAATGTATCCAAGTGACCTTTTCTTCTATTGATCATAACACGAGTCAGCCACGGTCAGAGTGTCCAATCACAATGCCGATGTAATAGGCATGGCCTTGCAGGTATAAACAAGGTAGAATACTGGTGGCCCGGTGTGGCTATTGTGCGCAATGCCTTGACAAAGGTGGCATGTGTCACCGACCATGACCACAATGTTTACCAAGTGACTTTAACATCTACGAATCAAAACACGAGTCTGCCACAGTCAGAGTATCCAATCACAGTGTAGATATACTGTGCATGATCTTGCAGGTACAAACAATGTAGAATACTGGTGGCTCGGTGTGGCTATTGTGCGCAATGCCTTGACAACGTTGGCAGGTGAGACTGACCATGACCACAAATGTATCCAAGTGACTTTAACTTTTATTGATCATAACACGAGTCAGCCACAGTCAGAGTGTCCAATCACAGTGCAGATGTTCTAGGCATGATCTTGCAGGTATAAACAAGGTAGAATAGTGATGGCTCGGTGTGGCTGTTGTGCGCAATTCCTTGACAAAGTTGGCATGTGCCACTGACCATGACCTCAAATGTATCCAAGTGACGTTTACTTCTATTAATCATAACACGAATCAGCCACGGTCAGGGTGTCTAATCACAGTGCAGATGTACTAGACATGATCTTGCAGGTATAAATAAGGTAGAATACTGGTGGCTCGGTGTGGCTATTGTGCGCAATACCTTGACGGAGTTGCCATGTGCCACTGACCATGACCACAAAGTTAACCGAGTGACTTTAACTTCTACGAATCGTGACACGAGTCAGCCACGGTCAGAGTGCCCAATCACAGCGTACATCTAATATGCATGACGTTGCAGGTATAAACAAGGTAAAAAACTGGTGACTTGGCATGGCTTTTGTGCGTAATACCTTAACAAAGTTGGCATGTGCCACTGACCATGACCATAACGTTTACCAAGTATCTTAAACGGCTATGAATCATAACACAAGTCAGCCATGGTCACATTGTCCAATCACAGTGTACATATAATATGCATGACCGTGCAGGTATAAACAAGGAAAAAAACCAGTGACTTGGCACGGTTATTGTGCACAATGCCCTGACAAAGTTGGCATGTGCCACTGACCATGACCACAAAGTTTACCAAGTACCTTAAACGGCTATGGATCATAACACGAGTCAGCCACGGTCAGAGTGCCAAATCACAGTGCAGATATACTCGGAATGACCTTGCAGGTATCAACAAGGTATAATACTGTTGGCTCCGTGTGGCTATTGTGCGCAATGCCTTGACAAAGTTGGCATGTGCCACTGACCATGACCACAAAGTTTACCAAGTGACTTTAACGTCTACGAATCGTAACACGAGTCAGCTACGGTCAAAGTGTCCAATTACAGTTCACATGTACTAGGCATGACCTTGCAGGAATAAACAAGGTTAAAAACCGTTGCCTTGGCACGACTATTGTGCGCAATGCATTGACAAAGTTGGCATGTGCCACTGAATATGACCACAAAGCTTACCAAGTACCTTAAACAGCTATGAATCATAACATGAGTCAGCCATGGTCAGAGTGCCCAATCACAGTGCAGATATACTAGGCATGTCCTTGCAGGTATAAACAAGGTAGAATACTGGTGGCCCGGTATGGCTATTGTATGCAATGCCTTGATAAAGTTGGCATGTGCCACTGACCATGACCACAAAGTTTACCAAGAGACTTTAACTTCTACGAATTGTAACACGATTCAGCCACAGTCAAAGTATCCAATCACAGTGCAGATATACTAGGCATGATCTTGCAGGTACAAACAAGGTAGAATACTGGTGGCTCGGTGTGGCTATTGTACGCAATGCCTTGACAAAGTTGGCATGTGCCACTGACAATGACCACGAATGTATCCAATCGACTTTTACTTCTATTGATCATAACACGAGTCAGCCACGGTCAGAGTGTCTAATCACAGTGCAGATGTTCTAGGCATGATCTTGGAGGTATAAACAAGATAGAATACTGGTGGCTCGGTGTGTCTATTGTCCGCAATTCCTTGACAAAGTTGGCATGTGCCACTGACCGTGACCACAAATGTATCCAAGTGACTTTTACTTCTATTGATCATACCACGAGTCCGCCATGGTCAGAGTGTCCAATCACAGTGCAGATGTACTAGGCATGATCTTGCAGGTGCAAACAAGGTAGAATACTGGTGGCTCGGTGTGGCTATTGTTCGCAATGCCTTGACAAAGGTTGCATGTGCCACTGACCATGACCACAAATGCATCCAAGCGACTTTTACTTCTATTGATCAGAACACGAATCAGCCACGGTCAGAGTGTCCAATCACAGTACAGATGTACTAGGCATGATCTTACAGGTCTAAACAAGGTAGAATACTGGTGGCTCGGTGTGGCTATTGTGCGTAATGCCTTGACAAAGTTGGCATGAGCCATTGACCATGACCACAAATGTATCCAAGTGACTTTTACTTCTATGAATCATAACACGAGTCAGCCACGGTCAGAGTGTCAGATCAAAGTTCAGATGTACTAGGCATGACGTTGCAGGTATAAAGAAGGTAGAATGCTGGTGGCTTGGCACGGCTATTGTGCGCAATGCCTTCACAAAGTTGGCATGTTCCACTGACCATGACCACAAAGTTTACGAAGTACCTTAAACGGTTCTGAATCATAACACGAGTCGGCCACAATCAGAGTGTCCTATCACAGCGTTCATCTAATATTCATGACCTTGCAGGTATAAACAAGGAAAAACACCAGTGACTTGGCACCGCTATTGTGTGCAATGCCTTGACAAAGTTGGCATGTGCCACTGACCATGACCACAAAGTTTACCAAGTACCTTAAACGGATATGAATCATAACACGAGTCAGCCGCGGTCAGAGTATCCAATCACAGTGCAGATATACTGGGCATGACCCTGCAGGTATAAACAAGTTAGAATACTTGTGGCTCGTTGTGGCTATTTTGTGCAATGCATTGACAAAGTTGGCATGTGCCACTGACCATGACCACAAATGTATCCAAGTGACTTTTACTTCTATGAATCATAACATGAGTCAGCCACAGTCAGAGTGTCCAATCATAGTTCAGATGTACTAGGCATGACCTTGCAGGTATACACAATGTAGAATACTGGTCGCTTGGCATGGCTATTGTACGCAATGTCTTGACAAAATTGGCATGTACCACTGACCATAACCACAAATTTTACCAAGTACCTTAAACGGCTATGAATCATAACACGAGTCAGCCACGGTTAGAGTGTCCAATTACAACGCACACCTAATGTGCATGTTCTTGCAGGTATAAACAAGGTAAAAAACCGGTGGCTTGGCATGGCTATTGTGCGCAATGCCTTGACAAAGTTGGCATGTGCCACTGACCGTGACCACAACGTTTACCAAGTACCTTAAACGGCTATGAATCATAACACAAGTCAGCCACGGTCAGAGTGTCCAATCACAGTGCAGATGTACTAGGCATGATCTTGCAGGTTCAAACAAGGTAGAATACTGGTAGATCGGTGTGGCTATTGTGCGCAATGTCTTGACAAATTTGGCATGTGCCACTAACCATGACCACAAAGTTTACCAAGGGACTTTAAACGGCTATGAGTCATAACACGAGTCCGCCACAGTCAGAGTGTCCAATCACAGTGCAGATATACTGGGCACAAACTTGCAGGTATAAACAAGATAGAATTCTGGTGGCTCGGTGTGGCTATTGTGAGCAATGCCTTGACAAGGTTGGCATGTGCCACTGACCATGACCACAAATGTATCCTATTGACTTTTACTTCTATTGATCATAACACAAGTCAGCCACGGTCAAAGTGTCAAATCAGAGCACAGATATACTGGGCATGACCTTGTAAGTACAAACAAGGTAGAATACTGGTGGCTCGATGTGGCTGTTGTGCGCAATGCTTTGACAAAAGAAGCATGTGCCACTGATCATGACCACAATTGTATCCAAGTGACGTTTACATCTATTGATCATAACAGGAGTCAGCCATGGTCAGAGTGTCCAATGACAGTGCATATGTACTAGTCGTGATCTTACAGGTACAAACAAGGTAGAATACTGGTGGCTCGTTGTGGCTATTGTGCGCAATGCCTTGACGAAGTTTATATGTGCCTCTGACCATGACCACAAAGATTACCAAGTGCCTTTAACTTCTAGGAATCATGACACAAGTCAGCCACGGTCAGAGTACCCAATCACAGTGCACATCATATATCCTGACCTTGCAGGTATAACCTGGGAAAAAACGCGGTGGCTTGGCACGGCTATTGTGCGCAATGCCTGGACAAAGTTGGCATGTGCCACTGACCATGACCACAAAGTTTACCAAGTACATTAAACGGCTGTGAATAATAACACAAGTCAGCCACTGTCAGAGTGTCCAATCACAATGTAGGTATACTGGGCATGTCCTTGCAGGTATAAACAAGGTAGAATACTGGTGGCTCGGTGTGGCTATTGTGCGTAATGCCTTGACAAAGTTGGCATGTGCCACTAACCATGACCACAAAGGTTACCAAACACCTTAAACGGCTATGGATCATAACACGAGTCAGCCACGGTCAGAGTGTCCAATCACAGTGCAGATATACTCAGCATGACTTTGCAGGTATAAACAAGGTAGAATACTGGTGGCTTGGTATAACTACTGTGGGCAATGCCTTGACAACGTTGGCATGTGCCACTGACCATGACCACAAAGTTTACCAAGTACCTTAAACGACTATGAATCATAACACGAGTCAGCCAAGGTCATAGGTTCTAATCACAGTGCAGATATACCGGGCATGACCATATAGGTATAAACAAGGTAGAATACTGGTGGCTCGGTGTGGCTATTGTGTGCAATGCCTTGACAAAGTTGGCATGAGCCACTGACCATGACCACAAATGTATCCAAGTGACTTTTACTTCTATTGATCATAACAAGAGTCAGCCACGGTCAGAGTGTCTTATCACAGTGCAGATGTACTAGGCATGACCTTGCAAGGATAAATAAGGTAGAATACTCTGACCGTGTCTGACTTGTGTTATGATTCATAGCCGTTTAAGGTACTTGGTAAACTTTGTGGTCATGGTCAGTGGCACTTGCCAACTTTTTCAAGGCATTGCGCACAATAGCCGTGCCAAGCCACCGGTTTTTTACATTGTTCATACCTGTAAGGTCATGCCTAGTACATCTGAACTGTGATTGGGTACCCTGACTGTGGCTTATTCGTGTTACTATTCGTAGAAGTTAAAGTCACTTGGTAAACTTTGTGGTCATGGTCAGTGGCACATGCCAACTTTGTCAAGGCATTGCGCACAATAGCCACACCGAGCCACCAGTATTCTACCGTGTTTGTACCTATAAGATCATGCCTAGTACATCTGCACTGTGATTGGACACTCTGACCGTGGCTGACTCGTGTTATGATTTACAGCTGTTTAAGGTACTTGGTAAACTTTGTGGTCATGGTCAGTGGCACATACCAACTTTTTAAAGGCATTGCGCACAATACCTGTGCCAAGCCACCAGTATTCTATCTTGTTTGTACCTGCAAGATCATGCCTAGTACATCTGCACTATGATTGGACACTCTGACCGTGGCTGACTCGTGTTATGATCAATATAAGTTAAAGTCACTTGGATACATTTGTGGTCATGGTCTTTGGCACATGCCAACTTTTTCAAGGCATTGCGCACAATAGCCACGCCGAGCCACCAGTATTCTACCTTGTTTATATCTACAAGGTCATGCCTAGTATATCTGCACTGTGATCAGACACTCTGACCGTGGCTGACTCGTGTTATGATTCATAGCCGTTTAATGTACTTGGTGCACTTTGTGGTCATGGTCAGTGGCACATGCCAGCTTTGTCAAGGTATTGCGCACAATAGCCGTGTCAAGCCACTGGTTTTCTTACCCTGTTTATACCTGCAAGTTCATGCATATTAGATGTGCCCTGTGATTGGGTACTCTGACCGTGGCTGACTCGTGTTATGATTTGTAGAAGTTAAAGTCACTTGGTAAACTTTGTGGTCATGGTCAAAGGCACATGCAAACTTTGTCAAGGCATTGCGCACAATCGCCACACCAAGCCACCAGTATTCTACCTTGTTTGTACCTGCAAGATCATGCCTAGTACATCTGCACTGTGATTGGACAATCTGACTGTGGCTGACTCGTGTTATGATTCATAGCCGTTTAAGGTACTTGGTAAACTTTGTGGTCATGGTCAGTGGCACATGCCAACTTTTTCAACGCATTGCGCACAATAGCCGTGCCAAGCCACCAGTATTCTACCTTGTTTGTACCTGAAAGATCATGCCTAGTACATCTGCACTGTGATTGGATACTCTGACCGTGGTTGACTTGTGTTATGATCAATAGAAGTAAAAGTCACTTGGATACATTTGTGGACATGGTTAGTAGCACATGCCAACTTTGTCAAGGCATTGCACACAATAGCCACACCAAGCCACTAGTATTCTACCTTCTTTATACCTGTAAAGGTCATGGCCAGTATATCTGCACTGTGATTAGAAACTCTGACCGTGAGTGACTCATGTTATGATTCATAGCCGTTTAAGGTACTTGGTAAATTTTGTGGTCATGGTCAGTGGCACATGCCAACTTTGTCAAGGCATTGCGCACAATAGTTACACCAAGCCACCAGTATTCTACCATGTTTATACATGCAAGGTCATGTCCAATATGTCTGCACTGTGATTGGACACTCTGACTGTGGCTGACTCATGTTATGATTCATAGCCGTTTAAGGTACTTGGTAAACTGTGTGGTCATGGTCAGTGGCACATGCCAGTTTTTTCAAGGCATTGCGCACAATAGCCGTGCCAAGCCACCGGTTTTTTACCTTGTTTATACCTGTAAGGTCATGCCCAGTACGTGTAAGTTTGTGTAAGTGCGTGTAAGTGCGTATAAGTGCTAAAAGTGAGTGTCAGTGTGTGTAAGTACGTGTAAGTATGTGTAAGTGCATGTAAGTACATGTAAGGGTGTGTAAGTGCGTGTAAGTACGTGTAAGTATGTGTAAGTGTGTGTAAGTGCATGTTAGTGTGTGTAAGTGCGTATAAGTGCGTGTAAGTACGTGTAAGTGTATGTAAGTATATGTAAGTACGTAAAAGTGCGTGTGAGTGTGACTAAGTATATATAAGTGCGTGTAAGTGCATGTAAGTGTGTATACGTACGTGTAAGTGTGTGTAAGTGAGTGTAAGTTTGTGTAAGTGTGTGTAAATGCGTGTAAGTGTCTGTAAGTGCGTGTAAGTATGAGTTACTGCATGTAAGTGCGTGTAAGTGTGTGTAAGTACGTGTAAGTTTGTATAAGTGCATGTAAGTGCGTGTAAGTGCTTGTAAGTACGTGAAAGTGTGTGTACGTACGTGTACATGCAAGAAAGTACGTATAAGTGCGTGTAAGTGTTTATAAATACGTGTACGTTTGTGTAAGTGCATGTAAGTTCCTGTGAGTATGTGTAAGTGCGTGTACGTGCGTGTAAGTGCATGTAAGTGTGTGTAAGTACGTGTAAGTGCATGTAAGTACGTGTAAGTGCATGTAAGTTCCTGTGAGTATGTGTAAGTGCGTGTACGTGCGTGTAAGTGCATGTAAGTGTGTGTAAGTACGTGTAAGTGCATGTAAGTACGTGTAAGAACGTGTAAGTGCATGTAAGTGCGTGTAAGTGCATGTAAGTGCGTGTAAGTGCGTGTAAGCACGTGTAAGTGCGTGTAAGTGCATGTAAGTGCATGTCAATGCGTGTAAGTGCGTGTAAGTGCGTGTAAGTGCGTGTAAGTTCGTGTAAGTGCGTGTAAGTGCGTGTAAGTACGTGTAAGTGCGTGTAAGTGCGTGTAAGTATATGTGAGTACGTGTAAGTACGTGTAAGTTCGTGTAAGGGACTGTCAGTTCGTGTAAGTGCGTGTAAGTGAGTGTAAGTGCGTGTAAGTGCGTGTAAGTGTGTGTAGGTGCATGTAAGTGCATATAAGTGTGTGTAAGTGTGTTTAAGTGTGTGTAAGTGTGTGTAAGTATGTGTACGTATGTATAAGTGGGTGTAAGTGTGTGTAAGTGCATGTAAGTGCGTGTAAGTGCATATAAGTACGTGTAGGTGCGTATAAGTACGTGTAAGTACGTGTAAGTGTGTGTAAGTACGTGTAAGTGGGTGTAAGTATGTGTACGTGCATCTAAGCGCATGTAAGTGCATGTAAGTGTCTTTAAGTGCGTATAAGTGCATATAAGTGCATACAAGTAAGTGTAAGTGCGTATAATTGCGTATAAGTGCGTGTAAGTGCGTGTAAGTGTGGTGTAAATGCGTGTAAGTGCGTGTAAGTGTGGTGTAAATGCGTGTAAGTGCGTGTTAGTGCGTATAAGTGTATGTAAGTGTGTGTAAGTGTGTGTATGTGCGTATAAGTGCATATAAGTACATATAAGTGCGTGTAAGTGTGTGTAAGTGTATGTTAGTGCGTGTAAGAGCGTGTAAATGCTTGTAAGTGCTTGTAAGTGTGTGTAAGTGCATGTAAGTGCACATAAGTGCATGTAAGTGTGTGTAAGTATGTTTAAGTGTGTGTAAGTGTGTGTAAGTGTGTGTAAGTGCGTGTAAGTGCGTGTAAGTGCGTGTAAGTGCGTGTAAGTGCGTGTAAGTGTGTGTAGGTGCATGTAGGGACGTGTAAGTGTGTGTACGTGTGTGTAAGTGCGTATAAGTGCGTGTAAGTACGTGTAAGTGCGTGTAAGTGCGTGTAAGTGCGTGTAAGTGTGTGTAGGTGCATGTAGGGACGTGTAAGTGTGTGTACGTGTGTGTAAGTGCGTATAAGTGCGTGTAAGTACGTGTAAGTACGTGTAAGTACGTGTCAGTGCATGTAAGTGCGTGTAAGTGCGTGTAAGTACGTCTAAGTACGTGTAAGTGCGTGTAAGTTCGTGTAAGTGCGTGTAAGTGTGTGTAAGTGCGTGTAAGTGCGTGTAAGTGCGTGTAAGTACGTCTAAGTACGTGTAAGTGCGTGTAAGTTCGTGTAAGTGCGTGTAAGTGTGTGTAAGTGCGTGTAAGTGCGTGTAAGTGCGTGTAAGTATGTGTAAGTGCGTGCAAGTGTGTGTAAGTGTGTGTAAGTGCGTGTAAGAGTGTGTAAGTGCATGTAAGTGTGTGTAAGTGCGTGTAAGTACGTGTAAGTTTGTGTAAGTGAATGTAAGTTTGTGTAAGTGCGTGTAAGTGCATGTTAGTACGTGTAAGTGCGTGTAAGTGCGAGTAAGTGCGTGTAAGTACGTGTAAGTATGTGTAAGTGCATGAAAGTGCGTGTAAGTGTGTATAAGTGCGTGTAAGTGTGTGTAAGTGCGTGTAAGTGCATGTAAGTACGTGTAAGTGCACTTTAAGTGGATATAATTTCGTGTAAGTTCGTGTAAGTGCGTGTAAGTGTGTGTAAGTGTGTGTAAGTGTGTATAAGTGCGTGTAAGTGTGTGTAAGTGCGTGTAAGTGCATATAAGTGCGTATAAGTGTCTGCAAGTGCCTGTAAGTGCGTATAAGTGTGTGTAAGTGCGTGTAAGTGCAGTTTAAGTTTGTATAAGTACGTGTAAGTGTGTGTAAGTAAGTGTAAGTGTGTGTAAGTGCTTGCAAGTGCGTGTACGTACGTGTAAGTACGTGTAAGTACGTGTCACTGCAAGTAAGTGCATGTAAGCACATGTCAGTGTGTGTGTGTGTAAGTGGGTGTAAGTGGGTGTAAGTGCGTGTAAGTGCAAGTAAGTGCGTGTAAGTACATGTAAGTGCATGTAAGCACATGTAAGTGTGTGTAAGTGTGTGTAAGTGCGTGTAAGTGGGTGTAAGTGCGTGTAAGTGCATGTAAGTGCGTGTAAGTACGTGTAAGTACGTGTTAGATGTGTAAGTGTGTGTAAGTGCGTATAAGTATGTGTAAGTTCGTGTAAGTGTGTGTAAGTGCATGAAAGTGCATGTAAGTACGTGTAAGTGTGTGTTAGTGCATGTAAGTGCAGTTTAAGACTGTGTAAATACGTGTAAGTGCGTGTAAGTGCATGTAAGTGCATTTAAGTACGTGTACGTGCGTGTAAGTGCAGTTTAAGTGTATGTTGTTTTGTGTAAGTTCGCGTAAGTGCGTGTAAGTACGTGTAAGTGCGTATAAGTGTGTGTAAGTGTGTGTAAGTGCGTGTAAGTGCGTGTAAGTACGTGCAAGTGCGTGTAAGTGCATGTTAGTGCATGTAAGTATCTATAAGTACGTGTAAGTGTGTGTAAGTGCGTGTAAGTGCGTGTAAGTGCGTGTAAGTGCGTTTAGGTGGGTGTAGGTGCCTGTAAGTGCATGTAAGTGCGTACAAGTGCGTGTAAGTGCGTGTAAGTGCGTGTAAGTGCGTATAAGTGCGTGTAAGTGCGTGTAAGTGCGTATAAGTGTGTGTAAGTGTGTGTAAGTGCGTGTAAGTGCGTGTAAGTGCGTGTAAGTGCGTTTAGGTGGGTGTAGGTGCCTGTAAGTGCATGTAAGTGCGTACAAGTGCGTGTAAGTGCGTGTAAGTGCGTGTAAGTGCATATAAGTGCGTGTAAGTGTGGTTTAAGTATGTGTAAGTTCATATAAGTGCGTATAAGTGCGTGTAAGTGCGTGTAAGTGCGTATAACTAAGTGTAAGTGCATGTAAGTGTGTGTAAGTGTATGCAAGTGTGTGTAAGTACGTGTTAGTGCGTATAAAAGCATGTAAGTGCGTGTAAGTGCGTGTAAGTGCATGTAAGTGCGTGTAAGTGTATGTAAGTGCATGTAAGTTCGTGTAAGTATGAGTAAGTATGTATAAGTGTGTGTAAGTGTGTGTAAGTGCATGTTAGTGCGTGTAAGTGTGTATACGTGCGTGTAAGTGTGTGCAAGTGTGTGTAAGTGCATATACGTACGTGTAAGTACGTGTAAGTGCGTGTGAGTGCGTGCGAGTGCGTGTAAGTACGTGTAAGTACGTGTATGTGCATTTCAGTGTTTGTAAGTGCGTGTCAGTACGTGTAAGTGCGTGTACGTGCATGTAAGTGCGTGCAAGTGCGTGTAAGTTTGTGTAAGTGTGTATAAATGCATGTAAGTGTAGGTAAGTGCGTTTAAGTGCGTGTGTGTGTAAGTGTGTATAAGTGTGTATACGTTCGTGTAAGTGCGTGTAAGTGTGTGTAAGTGCATGTAAGTGCGTGAAAGTGCGTGTAAGTGCGTGTAAGTACATGAAAGTGTGTATAAGTGCGTGTAATTGTGTGTAAGTGCGTAAAAGTATGCATAAGTTCGTGTAAGTGCATGTAAGTTCCTGTGCGTGTGTGTAAGTGCGTGTAAGTGTGTTCAAGTGATTGTAAGTACGTATAAGTGTGTGTAAGTGCATGTAAGTACGTGTAAGAACGTGTAGGCACAAGTAAGTACGTGCAAGTGTGTATAAATGCGTGTAAGTGTGTGTAAGTACGTGTAAGTGCGTGTAAGTGCGTGTAATTATGTGTACGTACGTGTAAGTGCGTGTAAGTCCGTGTAAGTGCGTGTAAGTGCCTGCAAGTACGTGTCAGTACGTGTAAGTAAGTGTGAGTACGTGAAAGTTTGTGTAAGTGTGTATAAGTGCGTGTAAGTGCATGTAAGTGCATGTAAGTGCGTGTAAGTACATGTAAGTGCGTGTAAGTGCGTGTAAGTGCGTATAAGTGTGTGTGAGTGCGTGTAAGTGCGTGTTAGTGCATGTGAGTGCGTGTAAGTGCGTGTAAGTACGTGTAAGTACGTGTAAGTTTGTGTAAATGTGTGTAAGTACGTGTAGGTGCTAAAAGTGCGTGTAAGTGCGTGTAAGTGCGTATAAGTGCGTGTAAGTGCAGTTCAAGTTTGTGTAAGTGCGTGTAAGTGCGTGTAAGTGTGTGTAAGTGTGAGTAAGTACGTACAAGTACGTATAAGTACGTGGAAATGCAAGTAAGTGTGTGAAAGTATGTGTAAGTGCATGTAAGCACGTGTAAGTGCGTGTAAGTGCGTGTAAGTACGTGTAAGTGGTTGTAAGTGGAGTAAGTGCAAGTAAGTGCGTGTAAGTACGTGGAAGTGCGCGTCAGTGTGTGTAAGTGCTTGTAAGTGCGTGTAAGTGTGTGTAAGAGTGTGGAAGTGCGTGTAAGTACGTGTAAGTTTGTGTAAGTGCGTGAAAGTGTGTTTTAAGTACGTGTAAGTGCATGTAAGTGTGTGTAAGTGCGTATGAGTGCGGTTTATGTTCGTGTAAGTGTGTGTAAGTGCGTGTAAGTACGTGTAAGTGCATGTAAGTACAAGTAAGTGCATGTAAGTGCATGTAAGTGCAGTTTAAGTGGGTGTAATTTTGTGTAAGCTCGTGTAAGTGCGTGTAAGAGTGTATAAGTGCATGTAAGTGCTTGTAAGTGTGTAGAAGTGTGTGTAAGTCTGTGTAAGTGCATGTAAGTGCGTGTAAGTGTGTGTAAGTGTGTGTTAGTGCGTGTAAGTGCATGTAGGTACCTATAGGTGCGTAGAAGTGTATATAGGTACGTGTAAGTGCGTGTAAGTGCGTGTAAGTGCGTGTAAGTGCGTGTAAGTGCATGTACGTGGGTGTAAGTATGGTTTAAGTGCTTGTAAGTTTGTGTAAGTGTGTGTAAGTGTGTAAAAGTGCGTGAAAGTAAGTATTATTGCGTGTAAGTGCGTGTACGTGCATGTAAGTATGGTTTAAATGCATGTAAGTTTGTGTAAATGCGTGTAAGTGTGTGTACATGCGTGTAAGTAAGTATTATTGTGTGTAAGTGCGTGTAAGTACGTGTAAGTGCATGTAAGTGCGTGTTAGTGTGTGTAAAAGTATGTAATTGTGTGTAAGTGCATGTAAGTACGTGTAAGTGCGGGTAAGTGCATACAAGTGCTTGTAAGTGCGTATAAGTGATTGTAAGTATGTGTAAGTGCGTGTAAGTGTGTTTAAGTGTGTGTAAGTGTGTGTAAGTGCGTGCAAGTGCGTGTAAGTGCATGTAAGTGCGTGTAAGTGCATGTAAGTACATGTAAGTGCGTGAAAATATGTGCGGGTGCGTGTGAGTATGTGTGAGTGCTCGTAAGTATGTGTAAGTGCGTGTAAGTGCGTGTAAGGACGTGTAAGTGTATGTCAGTGCGTGTAAGTACGTGTAAGTGCGTGTAAGTGCGTATACGTTTGTGTAAGTGCGTGTAAATGCATGTAAGTGCGTGTAAGTGCGTGTAAGTGCGTGTTAGTGTGTGTAAGTATGTGCAAGTACGTGTACGGTTGTATAAGAGTGTGTAAGAGTGTGTTAGTGTGTGTAAGTGCGTGTAAGTGCGTGTAAGTGCTGTAATTACGTGTAAGTGCGTGTAAGTGTGTATAATTGCGTGTAAGTTTGTGTAAGTACGTATAAGTGTGTGAACGTACGTGTAAGTGCATGTAAGTACGTGTAAGTGCAAGAAAGTGTGTGTAAGTGCGTGTAAGTCCGTGTAAGTTCGTGTAAGTATGTATAAGTTTGTGTAAGTGTGTGTAAGTTCCTGTGAGTACGTGTAAGTGTGTGTAAGTGCGTGTAAGTGCGTGTAATTGTGTACAAGTGCGTGTAAGTGCGTGTAAATGCGTGTAAGTACCTGTAAGTACGTGTAAGTGCAAGTAAGTGCATGTAAGTGCGTGTAAGTGCGTGTAAGTGCATGTAAGCAAGTGTAAGTGCGTGTAAGTGCGTACAAGTGCGTGTAAGTGCGTATACGTGTATGTAAGTACGTATAAGTGCGTGTAAGTGCATGTAAGTGCGTGTAAGTGCGTGTAAGTACCTGTAAGTACGTGTAAGTGCAAGTAAGTGCATGTAAGTGCGTGTAAGTGCGTGTAAGTGCATGTAAGCAAGTGTAAGTGCGTGTAAGTGCGTACAAGTGCGTGTAAGTGCGTATACGTGTATGTAAGTACGTATAAGTGCGTGTAAGTGCATGTAAGTACGTGTAAGTCCATGTAAGTATGTATAAGTGCTTGAAACTGCGTGTAAGTACAGATAAGTGCGTGCAAGTACGTATAAGTTTGTGTAGGTGAATGTCAGTTTATGTAAGTGTGTATAAGTGTGTGTAAGTTTGTGTAAGTACGTGTAAGTATGTCTAAGTGCGTGTAAGTGTGTGTAAGTGCTTGCAAGTGCGTGTAAGTACATGTTAGTGCATGTAAGTGTCTGTAAGTGTGTGTAAGTATGTATAAGTGCGTATAAGTACGTATAAGTGCGTGAAAGTACATGTGAGTACGAATGAGTGCGTGTGAGTGCTCGTAAGTATGTATAAGTGGATGTAAGTGCGTGTAAGTGCGTGGAAGTGCGTGTAAGTACGTGTATGTGCATGTACGTGCGTGTAAGTGCATATAACTGCATATAAGTGTGGTTTTAGTATGTGTAAGTTCGTATAAGTACGTGTAAGTACGTGTAATTATGTGTAAGTACGTGTAAGTGCGTGTAAGTGTGTGTAAGTAAGTATACGTGCGTGTAAGTACGTGTAAGTGTGTGTAAGTGCGTGTAAGTACGTGTAAGTGCGTGTTAGTGCGTGTTAAAGTGTGTAAGTGCGTGTAAGTGCGTGTAAGTGCGTGTTAGTGCGTGTTAAAGTGTGTAAGTGCGTGTAAGTGCGTGTAAGTGTGTGTAAGTACGTGTAAGTGCATGTAAGTACGTGTAAGTGTGTATAACTGCGTAAAAGTGTGTGTAAGTGCGTATAAGTTCGTGTAAGTGCGTGTAAGTGCATGTAAGTGCGTGTAAGTACGTGTAATTGCGTGAAAGTGCGTGTGAGTACGTGCGAGTGCATGTGAGTACGTGTAAGTATGTGTAAGTGCGTGTCAGCGTGTATAAGTGTGTGTAAGTGCGTGTAAGTGTGTATAAGTGCGTGTAAGTTTGTGTAAGTGCGTGTAAATGCGTGTAAGTGTGTGTAAGTGTGTGTAAGTGCATGTAAGTGCGTGTAAGTATGTGTAAGTATGTGTAAGGTCGTGTAAGAACGTGAAAGAGCGTGTAAGTGCGTGTAAGTACGTGTAAGTGTGTGTAAGTGTGTGTAAGTATGTTTAAGTGCGTGTAAGTGCGTGTAAGTGCGTGTAAGTGCGTGTAAGTTTGTGTAAGTGCATGTAAGTACGTGAAAGTATGTGTAAGTGCGTGTAAGTGCGTGTAAGTGCGTGTAAGTGCAAGAAAGTGCGTATAAGTGCATATAAGTACGTATAAGTGCGTGTAAGTTCCTGTGAGTGCGTGTAAGTGCGTGTAAGTGTATGTAAGTGCGTGTAAGTGCGTGTAAGTACGTGTAAGTACGTGTAAGTGCAAGTAAGCATGTTTAAGTGCATATAAGTGTGTATAAGTGCGTGTAATCACGTGTAAGTGCGTGTAAGTACGTTTAAGTGCATGTAAGTGCGTGTAAATGCGTGTTAGTACGTGTAAGTGCGTGTAAGTGATTGTAAGTATGTGTAAGTGCGTGTACGTGTCTGTAAATACGTGTAAGTACCTGTAAGTACGTGTAAGTGCGTGTAAGTGCATGTAAGTACGTGTAAGTTCGTGTAAGTGAATGTTAGTTTGTGCAAGTGCGTGTAAGTGCGTGTAAGTGCATGTAAGTGCGTGTAAGTGCGTGTAAGTGCATGTAAGTACGTGTAAGTTCGTGTAAGTGAATGTTAGTTTGTGCAAGTGCGTGTAAGTGCGTGTAAGTGCATGTAAGTGCGTGTAAGTGCGTATAAGTGCGTGTAAGTGTGTGTAAGTGTGTGTAAGTGTGTGTAGGTGTGTGTAAGTACACGGAACTGTGTGTAAGTGCGTGAAAGTACGTGTAAGTGCATGTAAGTGCATATTAGTACGTGTAAGTGCGTGTAAGTGTGTATAAGTGCATGTAAGTGCATGTAAGTGCATATTAGTACGTGTTAGTGTGTGTAAGTGTGTATAAGTGCATGTAAGTGCATGTAAGTGCATATTAGTACACGGAAGTGCATGTAAGTGCATGTAAGTGCATATTAGTACGTGTAAGTGCGTGTAAGTGTGTATAAGTACGTGTAAGTATGTGTAAGTGCGTGTATGTGCATGAAAGTGTGTGTAAGTATGTGTAAGTGCGTGTAAGTGTGTGTTAGTACGTGTGAGTATGTGTAAGAGTGTGTAAGTGCATGGTAGTGCGTGTAAGTACGGTTTACGTTCGTGTAAGTGAGTATAAGTGCGTGTAAGTACGTGTAAGGTTGTGGAAGTGCGTGTAACTGCGTGTAAGTGCTAAAATTGCGTGTAAGTGCGTGTAAGTACGTGTAAGGTTGTGGAAGTGCGTGTAACTGCGTGTAAGTGCTAAAATTGCGTGTAAGTGCGTGTAAGTACGTGTAAGGTTGTGGAAGTGCGTGTAACTGCGTGTAAGTGCTAAAATTGCGTGTAAGTGCGTGTAAGTACGTGTAAGGTTGTGGAAGTGCGTGTAACTGCGTGTAAGTGCTAAAATTGCGTGTAAGTGCGTGTAAGTACGTGTAAGGTTGTGGAAGTGCGTGTAACTGCGTGTAAGTGCTAAAATTGCGTGTAAGTGCGTGTAAGTACGTGTAAGGTTGTGGAAGTGCGTGTAACTGCGTGTAAGTGCTAAAATTGCGTGTAAGTGCGTGTAAGTACGTGTAAGGTTGTGGAAGTGCGTGTAACTGCGTGTAAGTGCTAAAATTGCGTGTAAGTGCGTGTAAGTACGTGTAAGGTTGTGGAAGTGCGTGTAACTGCGTGTAAGTGCTAAAATTGCGTGTAAGTGCGTGTAAGTACGTGTAAGGTTGTGGAAGTGCGTGTAACTGCGTGTAAGTGCTAAAATTGCGTGTAAGTGCGTGTAAGTACGTGTAAGGTTGTGGAAGTGCGTGTAACTGCGTGTAAGTGCTAAAATTGCGTGTAAGTGCGTGTAAGTACGTGTAAGGTTGTGGAAGTGCGTGTAACTGCGTGTAAGTGCTAAAATTGCGTGTAAGTGCGTGTAAGTGTGTGTTAGTACGTGTGAGTATGTGTAAGAGTGTGTAAGTGCATGGTAGTGCGTGTAAGTACGGTTTACGTTCGTGTAAGTGAGTATAAGTGCGTGTAAGTACGTGTAAGTTTGTGGAAGTGCGTGTAACTGCGTGTAAGTGCTAAAATTGCGTGTAAGTGCGTGTAAGTGCGTGTAAGTGCGTGTAAGTGCAGTTTAAGTTTGTGTAAGTAAGTGTAGGTGCGTGTAAGTGCGTGTAAGTATGTATAAGTGCGTGTAAGTGCTTATAAGTGCGTGTAAGTGCACTTTAAGTGGATATAATGTCGTGTAAGCTTATGTAAGTACGTGTAAGTGTGTGTAAGTGTGTGTAAGTACGTGTAAGTGTGTGTAAGTGCGTGTAGGTGCGTATAAGTGCGTATACGTGTGTGCAAGTGTGTGTCAGTGCGTATAAGTGCGTGTAAGTACGTGTAAGTGCAGTTCAAGTTTATGTTAGTGCATGTAAGTGCATGTACGTGTGTGTAAGTATGTGTAAGTATGTGTAAGTGCATGTAAGTATGTGTACGTACGTGTAAGTACGTATAAGTACGTGTAAGTACAAGTAAGTGTGTGTACGTACGTGTAAGTGCATGTAAGCACGTGTAAGTGCATGTAAGAGCGTATAAGTGCGTGTAAGTGGGTGTAAGTGTATGTACGTCCAAGTAAGTGCATGTAAGTACGTGTAAGTTCATGTAAGTGCGTGTAAGTACGTGTAAGTGCGTTTAAGTGCGTGTAAGTACCTATAAGTGTGTGTAAGTGTGTGTAAGTTTGTGTAAGTGCGTGTAAGTGCATGTATGTGCATGTAAGTGCGTGTAAGTGCGTGTAAGTGCATGTAAGTGCGTGTAAGTGCGTGTAAGTGAGTGTACGTACGTATAAGTTTGTGTAAGTACGTGTAAGTTCCTGTGAGTACGTGTAAGTACGTGTAAGTGCGTGAAAGTGCGTGTAAGTGCGTGTAAGTGCAAGAAAGTGTGTGTAAGTGCGTGTAAGTGCGTATAAGTACGTGTAAGTGTGTGTAAGTGCGTGTAAGTGCGTATAAGTACGTGTAAGTTTGTGTAAGTTCATGTAAGTTCCTGTGAGTGTGTGTAAGTGCATGTAAGTACGTGTAAGTGCATGTAAGTGTATGTAAGTGCGTATAAGTGCGTGTAATTTCATGTAAGTACGTGTAAGTACAAGTAAGTACAAGTAAGTACGTGTAAGTGTGTGTAAGTGCATGTAAGTGTATGTAAGTATGTGTAAGTGCGTGTAAGTGCGTATAAGTGCGTGTAATTTCATGTAAGTACGTGTAAGTACAAGTAAGTACAAGTAAGTACGTGTAAGTGTGTGTAAGTGCATGTAAGTGTATGTAAGTATGTGTAAGTGCGTGTAAGTGTGTGTATGTGCGTGTAAGTGCGTGTAATTGCGTGTAAGTGCGTGTAAGTGCGTGTAAGTGCATATAAGTGCATTTAAGTGGGTGTAAGTGCGTGATAGTGTGTGTAAGTACGTGTAAGTACGTGTAAGTGCATATAAGTACGTGAAAGTGCGTATAAGTGCGTTTAAGTGCGTGTAAGTGCAAGAAAGTGTGTGTAAGTGCATATAAGTGCGTATAAGTGCGTATAAGTACGTGTAAGTTCGTGTAAGTGCGTGTAAGTTCCTGTGAGTTTGTGTAAGTGCATGTAAGTGCATGTAAGTACGTGTAAGTGTGTGTAAGTGCGTGTAAGTACGTGTAAGTGGGTGTAAGTGCGTGTAAGTACGTGTAAGTACGTGTAAGTGCAAGTAAGTACGTGTAAGTGTGTGTAAGTGCGTGTAAGTACGTGTAAGTGGGTGTAAGTGCGTGTAAGTACGTGTAAGTACGTGTAAGTGCAAGTAAGTGCGTTTAAGTGCATGTCAGTGTGTGTAAGTGCGTGTAAGCATGTGTAAGTGTGTGTAATTGTGTGTAAGTACGTGTAAGTGCCTGTAAGTGCATGTAAGTGCGTGTAAGTGCGTATAAGTACGTATATGTTCGTCCAAGTAAGTGTAAGTTCCTGTGAGTGTGTGTAAGTACGTGTAAGTGCGTGAAAGTGCATGTAAGTGCGTATAAGTGCAAGGAAGTGTGTGTAAGTACGTGTAAGTGCGTGTAAGTGCGTATAAGTACGTATATGTTCGTCCAAGTAAGTGTAAGTTCCTGTGAGTGTGTGTAAGTAC
The DNA here is from genome assembly GCA_023375785.1 of Penium margaritaceum. NCBI lineage: Eukaryota > Viridiplantae > Streptophyta > Zygnematophyceae > Desmidiales > Peniaceae > Penium > Penium margaritaceum. The sequence goes on along the minus strand of SZWC01000338.1, from coordinate 143,261 downwards.
GTGTAAGTGCGTGAAAGTGCATGTAAGTGCGTATAAGTGCAAGGAAGTGTGTGTAAGTACGTGTAAGTGCGTGTAAGTGCGTATAAGTATGTGTAAGTTTGTGTAAGTGCATGTAAGTTCCTGTGAGTGTATGTAAGTGCATGTAAGTACGTGTAAGTGCATGTAAGTGTGTGTGAGTGCATATAAGTGTGTGTAAGTGCATGTAAGTACGTGTAAGTACGTGTAAGTGCAAGTAAGTACGTGTAAGTGTGTGTAAGTGCGTGTAAGTATATGTAAGAATGTGTAAGTACGTCTAAGTGTGTGTATGTACGTGTAAGTACGTGTAAGTACGTGTAAGTGCGTATAAGTGCGTGTAAGTACGTGTAAGTGCGTAAAAGTGCCCTTAAGTGGGTGTAAGTGCGTGTAAGTGTGTGTAAGCACGTATAAGTACATGTAAGTGCATGTAAGTATGTGAAAGTGCGTGTAAGTGCGTGTAGGTACGTGTAAGTGCAAGAAAGTGCGTGTAAGTGCATGTAAGTGCGTATAAGTGCGTGTAAGTACGTGTAAGTTTGTGTAAGTGCGTGTAAGTTCCTGTGAGTACGTGTAAGTGCATGTAAGTGCATGTAAGTGCGTGTAAGTGTGTGTATGTGCGTGTAAGTATGTGTAAGTGCGTGTAAGTATGTGTAAGTACGTGTAAGTACGTGTAAGTACAAGTAAGTGCGTGTAAGTACGTGAAAGTGCATGTAAGTGCGTGTAGGTACGTGTAAGTGCAAGAAAGTGCGTGTAAGTGCATGTAAGTGCGTGTAAGTGCGTGTAAGTACGTGTAAGTTCGTGTAAGTGCGTATAAGTTCCTGTGAGTACGTGTAAGTGCATGTAAGTGCATGTAAGTGCGTGTAAGTGTGTGTAAGTGCGTGTAAGTATGTGTAAGTGCGTGTAAGTATGTGTAAGTACTTGTAAGTACGTGTAAGTACAAGTAAGTGCGTTTAAGTGTGTGTAAGTGCTCGTAAGTACGTGTAAGTGCATGTGGGTACGTGTAAGTGCGTGTAAGTGCCTGTAAGTGCGTGTAAGTACGTGTAAGTGCGTATAATACGAGTAAGTTTGTGTAAGTGAATGTTAGTTCGTGGCTGTGCGTGTAAGTTTGTGTAAGTGCGTGTAAGTGCGTTTAAGTGTGTGTAAGTGCGTGTAAGTGCATGTAAGTGTGTGTAAGTAAGTGTAAGTGCATGTAAGTGTGTGTAAGTGCATGTAAGTATGTGTAAGTTTGTGTAAGGGAATGTAAGTTTGTGTAAGTGCATGTAAGTGCATGTTAGTACGTGTAAGTGTGTGTGAGTACGTGTAAGTACGTGTAAGTGCCTGTAGGTGCGTGAAAGTGCGTGTAAGTGTGTGTAAGTGCGCGTAAGTGCATGTTAGTGTGTGTGAGTGCGTGTAAGAGTGTATAGGTGCATGTAGGTGCGTGTAAGTGCGGTTTAAAATCGTGTAAGTGAGTGTAAGTGCGTGTAAGTACGTGTAAGTTCGTGTAAGTGCGTGTAAGTGCATGTAAGTGCTAAACGTGCGTGTAAGTGCGTATAAGCGCGTGTAAGTGCGTGTTAGTACAGTTTAAGTTTATTTAAGTGCGTATAAATGCGTGTAAGTGCGTGTAAGTATGTGTAAGTGCGTGTAAGAGTGTGTAAGTGCGTTTAAGTGTACTCTAAGTGGATATGATTTTGTGTAAGTTCGTGTAAGTGTGTGTAAGTATGTGTAAGTGTGTGTAAGTGTGTGTAAGTGCGTGTAAGTACGGATAAGTGCATATAAGTGTGTGTAGATGCGTGTAAGTACGTGTAAGTATGTGTAAGTACAAGTAAGTACAAGTAAGTACGTGTAAGTACGTGTAAGTGCATGTAAGCACGTGTAAGTGCGTGTAAGTGTGTGTAAGTGTGTGTAAGTGGGTGTAAGTGCGTGTAAGTGCAAGTAAGTATGTGTAAGTACTGTAAGTGCATGTAAGTGTGTGTAAGTGTGTATAAGTGTGTGTTAGTGTGTGTAAGTGTGTGTAAGTACGTATAAGTTTGTGTAAGTACGTGTAAGTGCATGTAAGTGCGTGTAAGTGCTTGTAAGTGCGTGTAAGTGCGGTTTATGTTCGTGTAAAAGCGTGTAAGTACGTGTAAGTGCATGTAAGTGCGTTTTAGTGCGTGTAAGTGCGTGTAAGTGCAGTTTACGTGGATGTAATTTTGTGTAAGTTCGTGTAAGTGCGTGTAAGTACGTGTAAGTGTGTGTAATTGCGTGTACGTGCGTGTAAGTACGTGTAAGTAGGTGTAAGTGTGTGTAAGTGCGTGCCTGTACGTATTAGTGCGTGTTAGTGCATGTAAGCATCTTTAAGTACGTGTAAGTGCGTGTAAGTGCATGTAAGTACGTGCAAGTGTGTGTAGGTACCTGTAGGTGCCTGTAAGTGTGTGTAAGTGCATCTAAGGGTGTGTAAGTGCGTGTAAGTACGTGTAAGTGCGTGTAAATACATGTAAGTGTGGTTTAAGTGCGTGTAAGTTCGTGTAAATACGTATAAGTACGTATAAGTGTGTATAAGTGTGTGTAAGTGCATGTAAGTGCGTGTAAGTAAGAGTAAGTGTGTGTAAGTGTGTGTAAGTGTGTATAAGTGTGTATTAGTGCCTATAAAAGCGTGGAAGTGTGTGTAAGTATGTGTAAGTGCATGGAAGTACGTGTAAAAGCATGTGAGTGCATGTAAGTATGTGTAAGTGCGTGTAAGTATGTGTAAGTGTGTGTAACTACGTGTAAGTGCGTGTTAGTGCGTGTAAGTGCGTATAAGTGTGTGTAAGTATGTGTAAGTGTGTATAAGTGCGTATAAATGCGTGTAAGTGCGTGTAAGTGCATGTGAGTGGGTGTGAGTGCGTGTAAGTATGTATAAGTGCGTGTACGTGCGTGTAAGTGTGTGTAAGTACGTATTAGTGTGTGTAATTGCGTGTAAGTGCGTGAATGTGCGTGTAAGTGCGTGTAAGTGCGTGTAAGTGCAAGAATGTGCGTGCAATTGCGTGTAAGTGCGTGTAAGTGCGTACAAGTACGTGTAAGTTCGTGTAAGTGCATGTAAGTTCATGTGAGTGTGTGTAAGTACGTGTAAATGCATGGAAATGCGTGTAAGTGTGTGTAAGTGTGTGTAAGTGCGTGTAAGTGCATATAAGTGCATGTAAGTACATGTAAGTACGTGTAAGTACAAGTAAGTATGTGTAAGTGCATGTAAGTGTGTGTAAGTGTGTGTGAGTACGTGTAAGTGCGTGTAAGTACGTGTAAGTATGTGTAAGTACGTGTAAGTGCATGTAAGTGCGTGTAAGTACGTGTAAGTATGTGTAAGTGTGTGTAAGTGTGTGTAAGTGCGTGTAAGTGCATATAAGTGCATGTAAGTACATGTAAGTACGTGTAAGTACAAGTAAGTATGTGTAAGTGCATGTAAGTGTGTGTAAGTGTGTGTGAGTACGTGTAAGTGCGTGTAAGTACGTGTAAGTATGTGTAAGTACGTGTAAGTGCATGTAAGTGCGTGTAAGTACGTGTAAGTATGTGTAAGTGTGTGTAAGTGTGTTTAAGTGGGTGTAAGTGCGTGTAAGTACGTGTAAGTACGTGTAAATACGTGTGAGTATGTGTGAGTACGTGTAAGTTTGTATAAGTGACTGTCAGTTCGTGTAAATGCGTATAAGTACATGTAAGTGCGTGTAAGTGCGTGTAAGTGTGTATAAGTGCGTGTAAACGCGTGTAAGTGTGTGTAAGTACGTGTAAGTTTGTGTAAGTGAATGTAAGTTTGTGTAAGTATGTGAAAGTACATGTAAGTGCGTGTAAGTGCGTGTAAGTATGTGTAAGTGCGTGTTAATGCGTGTAAGTGTGTATAAGTGTGTGTAGGTGCGTGAAAGTGCGTGTACGAGTGTGTAAGTGTGTATTAGTACAGGTGAGTCCGTGTAAGAGCATGTAAGGGCATACAAGTGTGTGTAAGTGCGGTTTAAGTTTGTGTAAGTGAGTGTAAGTGCATGTAAATACGTGTAAGTTTGTGTAAGTGCGTGTAAGTGCGTATAAGTGCTAAAAGTGAGTGTCTGTGTGTGTACGTACGTGTAAGTATGTGTAAGTGCATGTAAGTACATGTAAGTGTGTGTAAGTGCGTGTAAGTACATGTAAGTACCTGTAAGTGCGTGTAAGTGCATGTTAGTGTGTGTAAGTGTGTGTAAGTGCGTGTAAGTACGTGTAAGTGTGTGTAAGTATATGTAAGTACGTGTAAGTACGTATAAGTGCGTGTGAGTGTGTGTAAGTATATATAAGTGCGTGTAAGTGCATGTAAGTGTGTGTACGTACGTGTAAGTGTGTGTAAGTGAGTGTAAGTTTGTGTAAGTGTGTGTAAATGCGTGTAAGTGTGTGTAAGTGCGTGTAAGTATGTGTTACTGCATGTAAGAGCGTGTAAGTGTGTGTAAGTACGTGTAAGTTTGTATAAGTGCATGTAAGTGCGTGTAAGTGCTTGTAAGTACGTGAAAGTGCGTGTAAGTACGTGTACATGCAAGAAAGTACGTATAAGTGCGTGTAAGTGCGTGTAAGTGTGTATAAGTACGTGTAAGTTTGTGTAAGTGCATGTAAGTGCGTGTAAGTGCATATAAGTACGTGTAGGTGCGTATAAGTACGTGTAAGTACGTGAAAGTGTTTGTAAGTTCGTGTAAGTGGGTGTAAGTATGTGTAGGTGCGTCTCAGCGCATGTAAGTGCATGTAATTGCGTTTAAGTGCGTATAAGTGCATATAAGTGCATATAAGTAAGTGTAAGTGTGTATAATTGCGTATAAGTGCGTGTAAGTGCGTGTAAGTGTGGTGTAAATGCGTGTAAGTGCGTGTAAGTGTGGTGTAAATGCGTGTAAGTGCGTGTTAGTGCGTATAAGTGTATGTAAGTGTGTGTAAGTGTGTGTAAGTGTGTATAAGTGTATATAAGTACGTATAAGTGCGTGTAAGTGCGTGTAAGTGTGTGTTAGTGCGTGTAAGTGCGTGTAAGTGCTTGTAAGTGCTTGTAAGTGCGTGCAAGTGCATCTAAATGCATATAAGTGAATGTAAGTGTGTGTAAGTACGTGTAAGTGTGTGTAAGTGTGTGTAAGTATGTGTAAGTGCGTGTAAGTGCGTGTAAGTACGTGTAAGTGCGTGTAAGTACGTGTAAGTGTGTGTAGGTACATGTAGGGACGTGTAAGTGTGTGTACGTGTGTGTAAGTGCGTATAAGTGCGTGTAAGTACGTGTAAGTGTGTGTAAGTACGTGTAAGTGCATGTAAGTGCGTGTAAGTGCGTGTAAGTACGTTTAAGTACGTGTAAGTGTGTGTAGGTGTGTGTAAGTGCATGTAAGTATGTGTAAGTGCATGTAAGTGTGGTGTAAGTGCGTATAAGTTCGTGTAAGTGCATGTTAGTATATAGAAGTGTGTGTAAGTGTGTGTAAGTGTGTGTAAGTATGTGTAAGTGCGTGTAAGTGCGTGTAAGTACGTGTAAGTACGTGTAAGTGTGTGTAGGTGTGTGTAAGTGCATGTAAGTATGTGTAAGTGCATGTAAGTGTGGTGTAAGTGCGTATAAGTTCGTGTAAGTGCATGTTAGTATATAGAAGTGTGTGTAAGTGTGTGTAAGTGTGTGTAAGTATGTGTAAGTGCGTGTAAGTGCGTGTAAGTACGTGTAAGTACGTGTAAGTGTGTGTAGGTGTGTGTAAGTGCATGTAAGTATGTGTAAGTGCATGTAAGTGTGGTGTAAGTGCGTATAAGTTCGTGTAAGTGCATGTTAGTATATAGAAGTGTGTGTAAGTGTGTGTAAGTGTGTGTAAGTATGTGTAAGTGCGTGTAAGTGCGTGTAAGTACGTGTAAGTACGTGTAAGTGTGTGTAGGTGTGTGTAAGTGCATGTAAGTATGTGTAAGTGCATGTAAGTGTGGTGTAAGTGCGTATAAGTTCGTGTAAGTGCATGTTAGTATATAGAAGTGTGTGTAAGTGTGTGTAAGTGTGTGTAAGTATGTGTAAGTGCGTGTAAGTGCGTGTAAGTACGTGTAAGTACGTGTAAGTGTGTGTAGGTGTGTGTAAGTGCATGTAAGTATGTGTAAGTGCATGTAAGTGTGGTGTAAGTGCGTATAAGTTCGTGTAAGTGCATGTTAGTATATAGAAGTGTGTGTAAGTGTGTGTAAGTGTGTGTAAGTATGTGTAAGTGCGTGTAAGTGCGTGTAAGTACGTGTAAGTACGTGTAAGTGTGTGTAGGTGTGTGTAAGTGCATGTAAGTATGTGTAAGTGCATGTAAGTGTGGTGTAAGTGCGTATAAGTTCGTGTAAGTGCATGTTAGTATATAGAAGTGTGTGTAAGTGTGTGTAAGTGTGTGTAAGTGCGTGTAAGTGTGTGTAAGTGCGTGTAAGTGTGTGTTAGTGCATATAAGTGTGTGTAAGTGTCTGTTAGTGTGTATTAGTGTGTGTAAAAGTGTGTAAGTATGTGTAAGTACATGTAAGTGCGTGTAAGTGCATGTAAGTGCATGTGAGTACATGTAGGTAAGTGTAAGTACGTGTAAGTGTGTGTAAGTGCGTGTAAGTGCGTGTAAGTACACGTAAGTGCGAGTAAGTGCGTGTAAGTGCATGTAAGTGTGTGTAAGTAGGTGTAAGTTTATGTAAGTGCGTATAACAGTGTGTAAGTACGTGTAAGTGCGTATAAGTGTGTGTAAGTGCGTGTAAGTGCGGTTTAAGTTTGTGTAAGTGCGTGTAAGTACGTGCAAGTGTGTATAAGTGTGTATAAGTGCGTCTACGTGCGTGTAAGTACGTGTAAGTGCAGTTTACGTGGGTGTAATTTTGTGTAAGTTCGTACAAGTGCGTGTAAGTGCGTATAAGTACGTGTGAGTGAGTGTAACTGCAACTAAGTACGCGTAAGTGCGCGTAAGTGCGTGTAAGTGCGTGTAAGTGTGTGTAAGTATGTGCATGTATGTATTAGTGTGTGTATGTGTGTGTAAGTGTGTGTAAGTGCGTGTAAGTACATGTAAGTGTGTGTAAGTGCGTGTAGGTGCGTGTAGGTGCGTGTAAGTGTGTGTAAGTGCGTGTAAGTACATGTAAGTGTGTGTAAGTGCGTGTAGGTGCGTGTAGGTGCGTGTAAGTGTGTGTAAGTGCATGTAAGTGCGTATAAGTGCGTGTAAGTGCATGTAAGTACGTGTAAGTGTGTATGAGTGCATGTAAGTGTGTGTAAGTATGTGTACGTGTGTGTAAGTACGTGTAAGTGCATGTAAGTGCGTGTAAGTGCATGTAAGTGCGTGTAAGTGTCGTTTAAGTGTGTGTAAGTTCATGTAAGTACGTGTAAGTACGTTCAAGTATGTGTAAGTACGTGTAAGGGCGTGTAAGTACGTGTAAGTGCGTGTAAGTGCGTGTAAGTACGTGTACGTATGTGTAAGTGTGTGTTTGTGCGTGTAAGTGTGTGTAAAAGCATATAAGTGCGTGTAAGTGTGTGTAAGTGCATGTAAGTGCGTGTAAGTACGTGTACGTATGTGTAAGTGTGTGTTTGTGCGTGTAAGTGTGTGTAAAAGCATATAAGTGCGTGTAAGTGTGTGTAAGTGCATGTAAGTGCGTGTAAGTGCATGTAAGTACGTTTAAGTGCATGTAAGTGCGTGTAAGTACGTGGAAGTGTGTGTAAGTGTGTGTAAGTGCGTGTAAGTATGTATTCGTTTGTATAAGTGCATGTAAGTGTGTGTAAGTGCGTGTCAGTACGTATAAGTGCGTGTACGTTTGTGTAAGTTCGTGTAAATGCGTGTAAGTGTGTGTAAGTGCATGTAAGTACATGTAAGTGCATGTAATTATGTGTAAGTGCGTGTAAGGTTGTATCAGAGCGTGTAAGAGTGTGTAAGTACGTGTAAGTGCGTGTAAGTGCGTGTAAGTGCGTGTAAATGCGTGTAAGTGCGTGTAAGTGCAAGAAAGTGCGTGTAAGTATGTGTAAGTACGTGTAAGTGCGTGTAACTGCGTGTAACTGCGTTTACGTGCATGTAAGTGCGTGTAAGTACGTATAAGTGCGTGTAAGTACGTGTTAGTTTTTATAAGTATGTGTAAGTTCCTGTAAGTGTGTGTAAGTACGTGTAAGTGCATGTAAGTGCGTGTAAGTACGTATAAGTGCGTGTAAGTACGTGTTAGTTTTTATAAGTATGTGTAAGTTCCTGTAAGTGTGTGTAAGTACGTGTAAGTGCATGTAAGTGCGTGTAAGTGTGTGTAAGTGTGTTTAAGTGCGTGTAAGTGCGTGTACGTGTGTGTAAGTATATGTAAGTACGTATAAGTATGTGTAAGTGTGTGTAAGTACATGTTAGTGTGTGTAAGTACGTGTAAGTGCATGGAAGTTTGTGTAAGTGTGTGTAAGTACGTGTAAGTACGTGTAAGTGCATGTAAGTGCATGTAAGTGTGTGTAAGTTCGTGTAAGTGTGTGTAAGTACGTGTAAGTATGTGTAAGTTCGTGTAAGTGAATGTAAGTTTGTGTACGTGCGTGTAAGTGCGTGTAAGTGCATGTAAGTGCGTGTAAGTGCGTGTAAGTGCGTGTATATGCGTGTAAGTGCGTGTAAGTGTGTGTAAGTGCATGAAAGTGTGTGTAAGTACATGTAAGTACGTGTAAGTATGTGTAAGTGCGTGTAAGTACGTGTTAGTTTGTGTAAGTGTGTGTAAGTACATGTAAGTACGTGTAAGTATGTGTAAGTGCGTGTAAGTACGTGTTAGTTTGTGTAAGTGAATGTAAGTTTGTGTAAGTGTGTGTAAGTGCATGTTAATGCATGTAAGTATGTGTAAGTGCGTGTAAGTGCGTGTAAGTATGTGTAAGTGTGTGTAAGTACAGGTAAGTGGGTGTAAGTGCATGTAGGTGTGTATAAGTGCGTATAAGTGCGTTTTAGTACTTGTGAGTACGTGTAAGAGCGTGTAAGTGCATGTAAGTGTGTATAAGTGCAGTTTAAGTTCGTGTAAGTGAGTGTAAGTACGTGTAAGTACGTGTAAGTGTGTGTAAGTGCGTGTAAGTGCATGTAAGTACGTGTAAGTGCGTGTAAGTGCGTGTAAGTACGTGTAAGTGCTAAAAGTGCGTGTAAGTGCATGTAAGTACGTGTAAGTGCATGTAAGTGTATGTAAGTGCTGTTTAAATTCATTTACGTGTGTGTAAGTACGTGTAAGTGCGTGTAAGTATGTGTAAATGCGTGTAAGTGTGTGTACGTGCATGCAAGTGCAGTTAAAGTGGGTGTATTTTTGTGTAAGTTCATGTAAGTGTGTGTAAGTGCGTGTAAGTGCGTGTAAGTGCGTGTAAGTACATGTAAGTGCGTGTAAGTGCGTCTAAGTGCGTCTAAGTGCGTATGAGTGCGTCTAAGTGCGTGTAAGTACGTGTAAGTGCATGCAAGTGCATGTAAATGCGTGTACGTGCGTGTAAGTGTGTTTGAAGTATGTGTAAGATCGTGTAAGTGCGTATAAGTATGCATGAGGAAAACATATCCGCTATCCCGGGTATCCGCACTATCCGTCCAGTATCCGGATAGCGGATAGTACCTGGAAAACAACTTAGAAGGATATCCGGATACATCCGGATGTATCCGCATGTGGATATCAGCTGGAGATATGTGGCTTTTTCTGAAGGTGTCTGTGAGTATCCGGAGGTATCCGTTGGTATCCATACAAGTATCCATATGTATCCGTACTTCTATCCGTTGAACTTTCCGGATAGTGAAAGTGTCTGCAAGTATCCGTAAGTATCCGGATATTTGAGGCGACTATCCGAATAGCGGATACCTGACTGGTGAATATATCCGGATTGCGGATACCTCCAAAAAGGGACGAATATATCCGGATTCTCATGCCTATATGTAAGTGCGTGTAAGTACGTGTAAGTGCATGTAAGTGCGTGTAAGTGGGTGTAAGTGCGTGTTAGTGCGTGTAAGTGTGTGTAAGAGCGTATAAGTGCGTGTAAGTATGTGTAAGTGTGTGCAAGTGCATGTAAGTACGTGTAAGTGCATGTAAGTGCGTGTAAGTGCATGTAAGTGCGTGTAAGTGCATGTAAGTATGTGTAAGTGCGTATAAGTGTGTGTAAGTGCGTATAAGTAGGTGTAAGTGCATGTAAGTATGCATAAGTGCATGTAAGGGCGCATAAGTGTGTGTAAGTGCGTGTAAGTGCGTGTAAGTGCGTGTGAGTACGTGTGAGTGCGTGTAAGTATGTGTAAGTACGTATAAGTGCGTGTAAGTGCGTGTAAGTGTGTTTCAGTATGTGTAAGTGCGTAAAAGTGTGTGTAAGTGCATGTAAGTGCGTGTAGGTTTGTGTAAGTGCGTGTAAACGCGTGAAAGTGTGTGTAAGTGCGTGTAAGTGCATGTAAGTGCGTGTAAGTGCGTGTAAGTGCGTGTGAGTACGTGTGAGTGCGTGTAAGTATGTGTAAGTACGTATAAGTGCGTGTAAGTGCGTGTAAGTGTGTTTCAGTATGTGTAAGTGCGTAAAAGTGTGTGTAAGTGCATGTAAGTGCGTGTAGGTTTGTGTAAGTGCGTGTAAACGCGTGAAAGTGTGTGTAAGTGCGTGTAAGTGCATGTAAGTGCAAGTAAGTATGTATAAGTGCATGTAAGAGCGTGCAAGAGCGTGTAAGAGCGTGTAAGTGCGTATAAGTGTGTGTAAGTGCATGTAAGTGTGTATAAGTATGTGTAAGTGTGTGTAAGTGCATGTAAGTTCGTGTAAGTGTGTTTAAGTGCGTGTAAGTATGTGTAAGTTTGTGTAAGTGTGTGTAAGTGTGTGTAAGTGCGTGTAAGTACTTGTAAGTGTGTATAAGTACGTGTAAGTGCAAGAAAGTGTGTGTAAGTATGTGTAAGTGTGTGTAAGTGTGTGTAAGTGTGCGTAAGTATGTGTAAGTGCGTCTAAGTGCATGTAAGTGCATGTAAGTGCGTTTAAGTATGTATAAGTGCGTATAAGTGCGTATAAGTAAGTGTAAGTGCGTGTAAGTGTGCGTAAGTATGTGTAAGTGCGTCTAAGTGCATGTAAGTGCATGTAAGTGCGTTTAAGTATGTATAAGTGCGTATAAGTGCGTATAAGTAAGTGTAAGTGCGTATAAGTGTGTTTAAGTGCATGGAAGTATGTGTAAGTGCGTGGAAGTGTGGTGCAAATGCGTGTAAGTGCATGTTAGCGCGTATAAGTATATGTAAGTGTGTTTAAGTGTGTGTAAGTGTGTATAAGTGTATATAAGTGCATATAATTACGTGTAAGTGCGTGTAAGTACGTGTTAGTGCGTGTAAGTGTATGTACAGATGTGTAAGTACGTGTAAGTGCATATAAGTGCTTCTAAGTGCTTGTAAGTGTGTGTAAGTGCATGTAAGCATGTATAAGTGTGTGTAAGTGTATGTAAGTGCGTGTAATTGTATGTAAGTATGTCTAAGTGTGTGTAAGTACTTGTAAGTGCGTGTAAGTGCGTGTAAGTGCGTGTAAGTGCGTGTAAGTGCGTGTAAGTGTGTATAGGTACGTGTAGGTATGTGTAAGTGTGTGTAAGTGTGTGTAAATACGTGTAAGTGCGTGTAAGTGCGTGTAAGTGTGTATAGGTACGTGTAGGTATGTGTAAGTGTGTGTAAGTGTGTGTAAATACGTGTAAGTGCGTGTAAGTACGTGTAAGTAAGTGTAAGTGCGTGTAAGTGCATATAAGTGCGTGTTAGTGCGTGTAACTGCGTCTAAGTGTGTGTAAGTGCTTGTAAGTGCGTGTAAGTACCTGTAAGTATATGTAAGTGCATGTAAGTGTGGTGTCAGTACGTGTAAGTTCGTGTAAGTGCATGTTAGTATGTAGAAGGGTGTGTAAGTGCATGTACGTATGTGTAAGTGCGTGTAAGTGTGTGTAAGTACGTGTAAGTGCGTGTAAGTGTGTATAAGTGCGTGTAAGTGTCTGTTAGTGCGTATAAGTGTGTGTAAAAGCGTGTAAGTGTGTGTAAGTACATGTAAGAACGTGTAAGTGCATGTACGTGCATGTAAGTGCATGTAAGTATGTGTGTAAGTGCGTGTAAGTGTGTGTAAGTGTGTGTAAGTGCGTGTAAGTGCACGTAAGTACGTGGAAGTGCGTGTAAGTGAGTGTAAGTACATGTAAGATAATGTAAGTGCGTGTAAATATATGTAAGTGCGTGTAAGTGCATATAAGTGTGTGTAAGTGCGTGTAAGTGCGGTTTAAGTTCGTGTAAGTGCATGTAACTGCATGTAAGTGTATGTAAGTGTGTATAAGTGCGTCTAAGTGCGTGTAAGTGCGTGTAAGTGCAGTTTAAGTGGGTGTGATTTTGTGTAAGTTCGTACAAGTGCGTTTAAGTGCGTATAAGTGTGTGTAAGTGAGTGTAAGTGCAACTAAGTACGCGTAAGTGCGCGTACGTGCATGTAAGTGTGTGTAAGTGTGTGTAAGTGTGTGCAAGTACGTGTTAGTGTGTGTATGTGTGTATAAGTGTATGTAAGTGCGTGTAAGTACATGTAAGTACGTGTAAGTGCGTGTAGGTGCGTGTAGGTGCGTGTAAGTGTGTGTAAGTGCATGTAAGTGCGTATAAGTGCGTGTAAGTGCATGTATGTGCGTGTAAGTGTGTGTAAGTGTGTAAGTATGTATAAGTGCATGTAAGTGTGTGTAAGTGCATGTAAGTGTGTGTAAGTGTGGTTTAAGTGTGTGTAAGTTCGTGTAAGTGCCTGTAAGTACGTTCAAGTACGTGTAAGTGCGTGTAAGTGCATGTAAGTACGTGTAAGTACGTGTAAGTGCGTGTAAGTACGTGTAAGTATGTGTAAGTGCGTGTTAGTGTGTGTAAGTGTGTGTAAAATCGTTTAAGTGCGTGTAATTGTGTGTAAGTGCATGTAAGTGCGTGTAAGTGCATGTAAGTACGTGTAAGTGCATGTAAGTGCGTGTAAGTGCGTATAAGTGCGTGTAAGTATGTGTAAGTGCGTGTAAGTACGTACAAGTTTGTATAAGTGCATGTAAGTGTGTGTAAGTGCGTGTAAGTGCATGTAAGTACGTGTAAGTGCATGTAAGTGCGTGTAAGTGCGTATAAGTGCGTGTAAGTATGTGTAAGTGCGTGTAAGTACGTACAAGTTTGTATAAGTGCATGTAAGTGTGTGTAAATGCGTGTCAGTAGGTGTAAGTGCGTGTACGTTTGTGTAAGTATGTGTAAATGCGTGTAAGTATGTGTAAGTGCATGTAAGTACGAGTAAGTGCATGTAGTTATGTGTAAGTGCGTATAAGGTCGTATCAGAGCGTGTAAGAGTGTGTAAGTGTGTGTAAGTGCGTGTAAGTGCATGTAAGTGTGTGTATGTGCGTGTAAGTGCATGTAAGTTTCTGTAAGTTCGTGTAAGTGCGTGTAAGTGCGTGTAAGTGCGTGTAAGTGCGTGTAAGTACAAGAAAGTGCGTATAAGTATGTATAAGTACGTGTAAGTGCGTGTAACTGCATGTAACTGCGTTTACGTGCATGTAAGTCCAAGTAAGCATGTGTACGCGCATGTAAGTACGTGTTAGTTCGTGTAAGTATGTGTAAGTTCCTATAAGTGCGTGTAAGTATGTGTAAGTGCATGTAAGTGCGTGTAAGTGCGTGTAAGTGTGTGTAAGTGCGTGTACATGTGTGTAAGTACATGTAAGTACGTATAAGTACGTGTAAGTGTGTGTAAGTGCATGTTAGTGTGTGTAAGTACGTGTATGTGCATGGAAGTGTGTGTAAGTGTGTGTAAATACGTGTAAGTATGTGTAAGTGCATGAAAGTGCATGTAAGTGCGTGTAAGTACGTGTAAGTATGTGTAAGTACGTGTAAGTATGTGTAAGTTTGTGTAAGTGAATGTAAGTTTGTGTAAGTGTGTGTAAGTGCATGTAAGTGCGTGTAAGTATGTGTAAGTACGTGTAAGTGCGTGTAAGTATGTGTAAGTGCGTGTAAGTGCATGTAAATGCGTGTAAGTGCATGTAAGTGTGTATAAGTATGTGTACGTGCGTGTTAGCACATGTGAGTACGTGTAAGAGCATGTAAGTGCATGTAAGTGTGTGTAAGTGCAGTTTAAGTTTGTGTAAGTGAGTGTACATGCGTGTAAGTACGTGTAAGTGTGTGTAAGTGTGTGTAAGTGCGTGTAAGTACGTGTAAGTGCGTGTAAGTACTTGTAAGTATGTGTAAGTGCTAAAAGTACGTGTAAGTGCATGTAAGTACGTGTAAGTGCATGTAAACGTGTGTAAGTACAGTTTAAATTCATGTAAGTGTGTGTAAGTGCGTATAAGTGTGTGTAAGTATGTGTAAGTGTGTGTAAGTGTGTGTAGGTGCGTGTAAGTACAGTTAAAGTGGGTGTAGTTTTGTGTAAGTTCATGTAAGTGTGTGTAAGTGCGTGTAGGTGCGTGTAAGTACAGTTAAAGTGGGTGTAGTTTTGTGTAAGTTCATGTAAGTGTGTGTAAGTGCGTGTAGGTGCGTGTAAGTGCGTGTAAGTACGTGTAAGTGCGTGTAAGTGCGTCTAAGTGCGTCTAAGGGCGTGTAAGTACGTGTAAGTGCATGTAAGTGCATGTAAGTGCGTGTATGTGTGTTTGAAGTGTGTGTAAGATCGTGTAAATGCATATACGTATGCATGAGAAAACAATATCCGCTATCCGGGGTATATGCACTATCCGTCCAGTATCCGGATAGCGGATAGTCCCTGGAAAATAACTTAGAAGGATATCCGAATACATCCGGATGTATCCGGATGTGGATATCAGCTGGAGATATGTGGCTTTTTCTGAAGGTGTCGGAGAGTATCCGGAGGTATACGCTGGTATCCATACAAGTATCCGGATGTATCCGTACTTCTATCCGTTGAACTTTCCGGATAGTGAAAGTATCCGCAAGTATCCGTAAGTATCTGGATATTTGAGGCAATTATCCGGATAGTGGATACCTGACTGGTGAATATATCCGGATTGCGGATACCTCCAAAAAGGGACGAATATATCCGGATTCTCATGCCTATGTGTAAGTGCGTGTAAGTGCATGTAAGTGCGTGTAAGTGGGTGTAAGTGCGTGTTAGTGCGTGTAAGTGTTTGTAAAAGCATATAAGTGTGTGTAAGTGTGTGTAAGTGCGTGTAAGTGCATGTAAGTGCGTGTAAGTGCGTGTAAGTGCATGTAAGTGCGTGTAAGTGCGTATACGTGCGTGTAAGTGTGTGTAAGTATGTGTAAGTGCATCTAAGTATGAATATGTGCATGTAAGGGCGTATAAGTGCGTATAAGTGCGTGTAAGTGCGTGTAAGTGCGTGTGAGTGCGTGTGAGTGCGTGTAAGTATGTGTAAGTGCGTGTAAGTGTGTGTAAGTATGTGTAAGTGCATCTAAGTATGAATATGTGCATGTAAGGGCGTATAAGTGCGTATAAGTGCGTGTAAGTGCGTGTAAGTGCGTGTGAGTGCGTGTGAGTGCGTGTAAGTATGTGTAAGTGCGTGTAAGTGTGTATAAGTGCATGTAAGTTTGTGTCGGTATGTGTAAGTGTGTGTAAGTGTGTGTAAGTGCATGTAAGTGTGTGTAAGTTTGTGTAAGTGCGTGTAAATGCGTGAAAGTACGTGTAAGTGCGTGTAAGTGCATATAAGTGCAAGTAAGTATGTATAAGTGCGTGTAAGAGCGTGCAAGAGCGTGTGAGAGTGTGTAAGTGTGTATAAGTGTGTGTAAGAGCGTGTAAGTGTGTGTAAGTATATGTAAGTGTGTGTAGGTGCATGTAAGTTCGTGTAAGTGTGTTTAAGTGCGTGTAAGTACGTGTAAGTTTGTGTAAGTGTGTGTAAGTGTGTGTAAGTGCATGTAAGTGCGTGTAAGTACATGTAAGTGCGTGTAAGTGCGTGTAAGTGTATAAAAGTGCGTGTAAGTGCGTGTAAGTGCGTGTAAGTGCGTGTAAGTGCGTGTAAGTATGTGTAAGTGCATGTAAGTGTGGTGTAAGTACGTGTAAGTTCGTGTAAGTGCATGTTAGTATGTAGAAGTGTGTGTAAGTGCGTGTAAGCATGTGTAAGTACGTGTAAGTGTGTGTAAGTACGTGTAAGTTCGTGTAAGTGCATGTTAGTATGTAGAAGTGTGTGTAAGTGCGTGTAAGCATGTGTAAGTACGTGTAAGTGTGTGTAAGTACGTGTAAGTGCCTGTAAGTGCGTATAAGTGCGTGTAAGTGTGTGTTAGTGCGTATAAGTGTGTGTAAAAGCACGTAAGTGTGTATAAGTACATGTAAGTGCGTGTAAGTGCATGTAAGTGCATGTAAGTGTATATTAGTATGTGTGTAAGTGCGTGTAAGTGTGTGTAAGTACGTGTAAGTGTGTGTAAGTACACGTAAGTGCGAGTAAGTGCCTGTAAGTACATGTAAGTGCGTGTAAGTACGTGTAAGCTTATGTAAGTGCGTGTAGCTACGTGTAAGTGCGTATAAGTGCATATAAGTGTGTGTAAGTGCGTGTGAGTGTGGTTTAAGTTCGTATAAGTGCATGTAAGTGCGTGTAAGTGTGTGTAAGTGTGTATACGTGCATCAAAGTGCGTGTAAGTGCGTGTAGGTGCAGTTGAAGTGGGTGTAATTTCGTGTAAGTTTGTATAAGTGCGTGTAAGTGCGTATAAGTGCGTGTAAGTGAGTGTTAGTGCAACTAAGTACGCGTAAGTGCGCGTAAGTGCATGTATGTACGTCTAAGTGTGTGTAAGTGTGTGCAAGTATGCGTTAGTGTGTGTATGTGTGTGTAAGTGTATGTAAGTACGTGTAAGTACATGTAAGTGCGTGTAAGTGCGTGTAGGTGCGTGTAGGTGCGTGTAAGTGTGTGTAAGTGCATGTAAGTGCGTGTAAGTGCGTGTAGGTGCGTGTAGGTGCGTGTAAGTGTGTGTAAGTGCATGTAAGTACGTATAAGTACGTCTAAGTGCATGTAAGTGCGTGTAAGTGTGTGTAAGTGCATGTAAGTGTGTGTAAGTGAGTGTAAGTGTGTGTAAGTACGTGTAAGTGCATGTAAGTGCGTGTAAGTGCATATAAGTGTGTGTAAGTGTGGTTTAAGTGTGTGTAAGTTTGTGTAAGTGCGTGTAAGTACGTACAAGTATGTGTAAGTGCGTGTAAGTGCGTGTAAGTACGTGTAAGTGCGTGTAAGTGTGTGTAAGTATGTGTAAGTATGTGTTAGTGCGTGTTAGTGCGTGTAAGTGTGTGTAAAAGCGTATAAGTGCGCATAAGTGTGTGTAAGTGCATGTAAGTGCGTGTAGGTGCATGTAAGTGCGTGTAAGTGCATGTAAGTGCGTGTAAGTGCGTGTAAGTGCGTGTCCGTGTGTGTAAGTGTGTGTAAGTACGTGCAAGATTTTAGAAGTGCGTGTAAGTGTGTGTAAGTGCGTGTACGTTCGTGTCAGTGCATGTAATTATGTGTAAGTGCGTGTAAGGTCGTATCAGAGCGTGTAAGAGTGTGTAAGTGTGTGTAAGTGCGTGTAAGTGCATGTAAGTGTGTGTATATGCATGTAAGTGCGTGTAAGGTCGTATCAGAGCGTGTAAGAGTGTGTAAGTGTGTGTAAGTGCGTGTAAGTGCATGTAAGTGTGTGTATATGCATGTAAGTGCGTGTAAGTGCCTGTAAGTTTGTGTAAGTGCGTGTAAGTACGTGTAAGTGCGTGTAAGTACATGTAAGTGCGTGTAAGTACGTGGAAGTGTAAGAAAGTGTGTGAAAGTATGTGTAAGTACGTGTAAGTGCGTGTAAGTGCGTGTATGTGCGTGTAACTGTGTGTGCGTACATGTGAGTGCGTGTAAGTACGTGTAAGCGTGTGTAAGTATGTGTTAGTTCGTGTAAGTACATATAAGTTCCTGTAAGTGCGTGTAAGTGCGTGTAAGTGCATGTAAGTACATGTAAGTGTGTGTAAGTGTGTATAAGTGTGTATAAGTACGTTTACGTGTGTGTAAGTACATGTAAGTACGTATAGGTACATGTAAGTGTGTGCAAGTGCATGTTAGTGTGTGTAAGTACGTGTAAGTGCATGGAAGTGTGTGTAAGTGTGTGTAAGTACGTGTAAGTACGTGTAAGTGCATGTAAGTGCATATAAGTGCGTTTAAGTACGTGTAAGTGTGTAAGTATGTATAAGTATGTGTAAGTTCGTGTAAGCGAATGTAAGTTCGTATAAGTGCGTGTAAGTACGTGTAAGTGCGTGTAAGTGCGTGTAAGTGCGTGTAAGTGTGTGTAAGTGCGTGTAAGTGTGTGTAAGTGCATGAAAGTGCGTGTAAGTACATGTAAGTGTGTGTAAGTACGTGTAAGTGCGTGTAAGTATGTGTTAGTTTGTGTAAGTGAATGTAAGTTTGTGTAAGTGTGTGTAAGTACGTGTAAGTGTGTGTAAGTATGTGTAAGTGCGTGTAAGTGCGTGTAAGTATGTGTATATGCGTGTAAGTGCGTGTAAGTGCGTGTAAGAACATGTATGTATGTATAAGTGCGTGTAAGTGCGTGTTAGTACGTGTGAGTACGTGTAAGAGCGTGTAAGTGCATGTAAATGTGTGTAAGTGCAGTTTAAGTTCATGTAAGTGAGTGTAAGTGCGTGTAAGTACGTGTAAGCATGTGTAAGTGCGTGTAAGTGCGTGTAAGTACATGTAAGTGCGTGTAAGTGCGTGTAAGTACGTGTAAGTGCTAAAAGTGCGTGTAAGTGCATGTAAGTGCATGTAAGTGCATGTAAGTGCGTGTAAGTGCAGTTTAAATTCATGTAAGTGTGTGTAAGTGCGTGTAAGTGCATGTACGTATGTGTAAGTGCGTGTAAGTGTGTATAGGTGTGTGTAAGTGCAGTTAAAGTAGGTGTAGTTTTGTGTAAGTTCATGTAAGTGTGTGTAAGTGCGTGTAAGTGCGTGTAAGTGTATGTAAGTACGTGTAAGTACATTTAAGTGTGTGTAAGTGTGTCTAAGTGTGTGTAAGTGCGTGTAAGTGTATGTAAGTGCATATAAGTGCGTGTAAGTGTGTTTGAAGTGTGTGTAAGATCGTGAAAGTGCGTATAAGTATGCATGCCAAAAACAATATCCGCTATCCGGGGTATCCGCACTATCCATCCAGTATCCGGATAGCGGATAATACCTAGAAAACAACTTAGAAGGATATCCGGATACATCCGGATGTATCCGGATGTGGATATCAGCTGGAGATATGTGGCTTTTCTGAAGGTGTCCGTGAGTATCCGGAGCTATCCGCTGGTATCCATACAAGTATCCGGATGTATCCGTATTCTATCCGTTGAACTTTCCGGATAGTGCAAGTATCCGCAAGTATCCGTAAGTATCCGGATATTCGAGGCAACAATCCGGATAGTGGATACCTGAATGTTGAATACATCCGGATTGCGGATACCTCCAAAAAGGGATGAATATATCCGGATTCTCATGCCTATGTGTAAGTGCGTGTAAGTGCGTGTAAGTGCATGTAAGTGCGTGGAAGTGGGTGTAAGTGCGTGTTAGTGCGTGTAGGTGTGTGTAAAAGCGTATAAGTGTGTGTACATGTGTGTAAATGCGTGTAAGTGCATGTAAGTGCGTGTAAGTGCATGTAAGTGCGTGTAAGTGCATGTAACTGCGTGTAACTGCGTAAAAGTGTGTGTAAGTGCGTGTAAGTATGTGTAAGTACATATAAGTATGAATAAGTGCATGGAAGGGCATATACGTGCGTGTAAGTGCGTGTAAGTGCGTGTAAGTATGTGTGAGTACGGGTGAGTATGTGTAAGTATGTAAAAGTGCGTGTAAGTGCGTGTAAGTATGTGTCAGTACGTGTAAGTGCATGTAAGTGTGTGTAAGTGCATGTAAGTGCGTGTGAGTTTGTGTAAGTGCGTGTAAATGCGTGAAATTACGTGTAAGTGCGTGTAAGTGCATGTAAGTGCATGTAAGTATGAATAAGTGTGTGTAAGAGCGTGCAAGAGCGTGTGAGAGCATGTATGTATGTATAAGTGTGTGTAAGTGCGTGTAAGTGTGTATAAGTATCTGTAAGTGCGTGTAAGTGCATGTAAGTTCGTGTAAGTGTATGTAAGTGCGTGTAAGTACGTGTAAGTTTGTGTAAGTGTATGTAAGTGTGTGTAAGTGCGTGTAAGTACATGTAAGTGCATGTAAGTTCGTGTAAGTGTATGTAAGTGCGTGTAAGTACGTGTAAGTTTGTGTAAGTGTATGTAAGTGTGTGTAAGTGCGTGTAAGTACATGTAAGTGCATGTAAGTGCGTGTAAGTGCGTGTAATTGCAAGAAAGTACGTGCGTGTAAGTGCGTGTAAGTGCGTGTAAGTACGTGTAAGTGTGTGTAAGTGCGTATAAGTGCGTAGAAGTGTGTCTAAGTGCGTGTAAGTACGTATAAGTGCGTGTAAGTGCGTTTAAGTGGAGTTTAAGTTTGTGTAAGTGCGTGTAAGTGCATGTAAGTGCATGTAAGTATGTGTAAGTGTGTATAAGTGCATGTAAGTGCGTGTACGTACGTGTAAGTATGTGTAAGTACGTGTAAGTGCAAGTAAGTGCGTGTAAGTACGTGTAAGTGCATGTAAGCACGTGTAAGTGTGTGTAAGTGTGTGTAAGTGCGTGTAAGTGGGTGTAAGTGCGTTTAAGTGCAACTAAGTGCGTGTAAGTACGTGTAAGTGCATGTAAGTGTGTGTAAGTGCGTGTAAGTGTGTGTAAGTGGATGTAAGTGCGTGTAAGTGTGTGTAAGTACGTGTAAGTTCGTGTAAGTGCGTGTAAGTGCATGTAAGTGTGTGTAAGTGCGTGTAAGTGTGTGTAAGTGGATGTAAGTGCGTGTAAGTGTGTGTAAGTACGTGTAAGTTCGTGTAAGTGCGTGTAAGTGCATGTAAGTGACTATAAGTGCTTGTAAGCGTGTGTAAGTGCGTGTAAGTGTGGTTTAAGTTCGTGTAAGTGCGTGTAAGTGCGTGTAAGTGCATGTAAGTGTGTTTATGTACGTGTAAGTGCGTATAAGTGCAGTTTAAGTGGATGTAACTTTGTGTATGTTTGTGTAAGTACGTGTAAGTACGTGTAAGTGTGTGTATGTGTGTGTAAGTGTGTGTAAGTGTGTGTAAGTGCGTATAAGTGCATGTAAGTGTGTGCCAGTACGTATAAGTGCGTGTTAGTCCATGTAAGTATCTGTAAGTGCGTGTAAGAGCATGTAAGTACGTGTAAGTGTGTGTAGGTGCATGTAGGTGCCTGTAAGTGTGTGGAAGTACATATAAGTGTGTATAAGTGCGTTTAAGTGCATGTAAGTGTATGTAAGTGCATGTAAGTGTGGTTTAAGTGCGTGTAAGTTTGTGTAAGTGCGTATCAGTGCGTATAAATGTGTATACGTATGTGTAAGTGCATGTAAGTGCGTGTAAGTGTAAGTGTGTATAAGTGTGTGTATGTGTGTGTAAGTGTGTGTACGTGTATATTAGTGCGTGTACAAGCGTGTAAGTGTGTGTAAGTACGTGTAAGTGCATGTAGGTGCATGTAAGTGCATGTAAGTGTGTGTAAGTGCGTGCAAATACGTGTAAGTGTGTATAAGTACGTGTAAGTGTGTGTTAGTATATGTAAGTACGAATAAGTGTGTGTAAGTACGTGTAAGTGTGTATAAGTGCGTATTAACGCGTGTAAGTACGTGTCAGTGCATGTGAGTGCGTGTGAGTGCGTGTAAGTATGTGTAAGTATGTGTAAGTGCGTGTAAGTGTATGTAAGTACATGTCAGTGTGTGTAAGTGCGTGTATGTGCGTGAAAGTGTGTGTAAATGCGTGTAAGTTTGTGTAAGTGCGTGTAAGTGCGTTTAAGTATGTATAAGTGCAAGAACGTGCGTGTAAGTGCGTGTAAGTGTGTGTAAGTGCGTGTAAGTACGTGTAAGTTCGTGTAAGTGCATGTAAGTTCCTGTGAGTGTGTGTAAGTACGTGTAAATGCGTGTAAGTGCGTGTAAGTGCGTGTAAGTGTGTGTAAGTGCGTGTAAATGCGTGTAAGTGCATGTAAGTATGTGTAAGTATGTATAAGTACAAGTAAGTACGTGTAAGTGCGTGTAAGTGTGTGTAAGTACGTGTAAATGTGTGAAAGTGTGTGTAAGTGTCTGTAAGTGCGTGTAAGTGCGTATAAGTGCGTGCAAGTATGTGTAAGTACATGTAAGTGTGTGTAAGTGTGTTTAAGTGCGTGTAAGTGCGTGTAAGTGCGTGTAAGTACGTGTAAGTACGTGTTAGTACGTGTAAGTACGTGTGAGTACGTGTAAGTTTGTGTAAGTGACTGTCAGTTTGTGTAAGTGCGCGTAAGTACATGTAAGTGCGTGTAAGTACGTGTAAGTGCGTATAAGTGTGTGTAAATGCGTGTAAGTGCATGTAAGTACGTGTAAGTGCATGTAAGTATGTGTAAGTTTATGTAAGTGAATGTAAGATCGTGTAAGTGTGTGAAAGTGCATGTAAGTGCGTGTAAGTGCGTATAAGCATGTGTGTGTGTAAGTGCGTGTAAGTGTGTATAAGTGTGTGTAAGTGCATGAAAGTGTGTGTACGTGTGTGTAAGTGCGTGTTAGTGCGTGTGAGTGCATGTAAGAGCGTGTAAGGGCATACAAGTGCGTGTAAGTGCGGTTTAAGATCGTGTAAGTGAGTGTAAGTGTGTGTAAGTACGTGTACATTTGTCTAAGTGCGTGTAAGTGTGTGTAAGTGCTAAAAGTGAGTGACAGTGCGTATAAGTGCGTGTAAGTATGTGTAAGTGCATGTAAATGCATGTAAGTGTATGTAAGTGCGTGTAAGTACGTGTAAGTGCGTGTAAGTGTATGTAAGTGCGTGTAAGTACGTGTAAGTACGTATAAGTGTGTGTAAGTGCGTGTTAGTGCATGTAAGTGCGTGTAAGTGCGTGTAAGTATGTGTAAGTGTGTGTAAGCATGTAAAAGTGCGTGTAAGTGTGTGTAAGTGCGTGTGAGTGTGTGTACGTATGTATAAGTGCGTGTAAGTGCATGTAAGTGTGTGTACGTGCGTGTAAGTGTGTGTAAGTGTGTGTAAGTTTGTGTAAGTTTTTGTTAATGCGTGTAAGTGCGTGTAAGTATGTGTTAGTGCATGTAAGTGCGTGTAAGTGTGTGTAAGTACGTGTAAGTTTGTATAAGTGTGTGTAAGTGCGTGTAAGTACATACAAGTGCGTGAAAGTGCGTGTAAATGCGTGTAAGTGCAAGAAAGTACGTGTAAGTGCGTGTAAGTGCGTGTAAGTTCGTATAAGTACGTGTAAGTTTGTGTAAGTGCATGTAAGTTCCTGTGAGTGTGTGTAAGTGCGTGTACGTGCGTGTAAGTGCGTGTAAGTGTGTGTAAGTTCGTTTAAGTGCCTATAAGTACGTGTAAGTATTTGTTAGTGCAAATAAGTGCATGTTAGTGCATATAAGTGCGTATATGTGCGTGTAAGCACGTGTAAGTGTATATAAGTGCATGTAAGTACATGTAAGTGTGTGTACATACGTGTAAGTGCGTGTAAGTCCGTGTAAGTGCGTGTAAGTACGTGTAAGTATGCGTAAGTACGTGTAAGTTCGTGTAAGTGAGTGTCAGTTCGTGTAAGTGCGTGTTAGTGAGTATAAGTGCGTGTAAGTGCGTGTAAGTGTGTGTAAGTGCGTGTAAGTGCATATAAGTGTGTGTAAATGCGTGTAAGTACGTGTAAGTGCGTGTAAGTGCGTGTAATTACGTGTACGTATGTGTAAGTGAATGTACGTTTGTGTAAGTGTGTGTAAGTACGTGCATGTAAGTGTGAGTAAGTGCATATAAGTGCGTGTAGGTACGTATAAGTGCGTGTAAGTGCGTGTAAGTGCGTGTACGTGTGAGTAAGTGCGTGTAAGTGCGTGTAAGTGTGTGTAAGTGCGTGTAAGTGCATATAAGTGTGTGTAAATGCGTGTAAGTACGTGTAAGTGCGTGTAAGTGCGTGTAATTACGTGTACGTATGTGTAAGTGAATGTACGTTTGTGTAAGTGTGTGTAAGTACGTGCATGTAAGTGTGAGTAAGTGCATATAAGTGCGTGTAGGTACGTATAAGTGCGTGTAAGTGCGTGTAAGTGCGTGTACGTGTGTGTAAGTGCGTGTAAGTGCGTGTAAGTATGTGTAAGTGCGTCTAAGTGCATGTAAGTGCATGTAAGTACGTTTAAGTGTGTATAAGTGCGTATAAGTGCGTATAAGTAAGTGTAAGTGCGTATAAGTGCGTGCAAGTGTGTGTAAGTGCGTATAAGTGTGGTGTAGATGCGTGTAAGTGTGTGTTAGTATGTATAGGTGTATGTAAGTGTGTGTAAGTGCATGTAAGTGCATGTACGTATGTGTAAGTGTGTAAGTACGTATAAGTATGTGTAAGTTCGTGTAAGCGAGTGTAAGTTCGTGTAAGTGCGTGTAAGTGTGTGTAAGTGCGTGTAAGTGTGTGTAAGTGCGTGTAAGTGTGTGTAGGTGCATGTAACTGTGTGTAAGTGCATGAAAGTGCGTGTAAGTACATGTAAGTGCGTGTAAGTACGTGTAACTGCGTGTAAGTATGTGTTAGTTTGTGTAAGTGAATGTAAGTTTGTGTAAGTGTGTAAGTACGTGTAAGTGTGTGTAAGTATGTGTAAGTACGTGTAAGTACGTGTAAGTATGTGTAAGTGCGTGTAAGTGCGTGTAAGTGCGTGTAAGTGCATGTATGTATGTATAAGTGCGTGTAAGTGCGTGTTAGTACGTGTGAGTATGTGTAAGAGCGTGTAAGTGCATGTAAATGTGTGTAAGTGCAGTTTAAGTTCATGTAAGTGAGTGTAAGTGCGACTAAGTACGTGTAAGTATGTGTAAGTGCATGTAAGTGCGTGTAAGTATGTGTAAGTGCGTGTAAGTGTGTGTAAGTGCGTGTAAGTGCTAAAAGTGCGTGTAAGTGCATGTAAGTGCATGTATGTGCATGTAAGTGCGTGTAAGTGCAGTTTAAATTCATGTAAGTGTGTGTAAGTGCGTGTAAGTGCGTGTACGTATGTGCAAGTGCGTGTAAGTGTGTATAGGTGCATGTAAGTGCAGTTAAAGTGGGTGTGGTTTTGTGTAAGTTCATGTAAGTGTGTGTAAGTGCGTGTAAGTGCGTGTAAGTGTATGTAAGTACGTGTAAGTACATCTAAGTGTGTGTAAGTGCGTCTAAGTGCGTGTAAGTGCGTGTAAGTGTATGTAAGTGCATGTAAGTGCGTGTAAGTGTGTTTGAAGTGTGTCTAAGATCCTGAAAGTGCTTATAAGTATGCATGAGAACAAAATATCCGCTATCCGGGGTATCTGCACTATCCGGCTAGTATCCGGATAGCGGATAATACCTGGAAAACAACTTAGAAGGATATCNTAAGTGCGTGTAAGTGCGTGTAAGTGTATGTAAGTACGTGTAAGTACATCTAAGTGTGTGTAAGTGCGTCTAAGTGCGTGTAAGTGCGTGTAAGTGTATGTAAGTGCATGTAAGTGCGTGTAAGTGTGTTTGAAGTGTGTGTAAGATCGTGAAAGTGCGTATAAGTATGCATGAGAAAACAATATCCGCTATCCGGGGTATCCGCACTATCCGTCTAGTATCCGGATAGCGGATAATACCTGGAAAACAACTTAGAAGGATATCCGGATACATCCGGATGTATCCGGATGTGGATATCAGCTAGAGATATGTGGCTTTTTCTGAAGGTGTCCGTGAGTATCCGGAGCTATCCGCTGGTATCCATACAAGTATCCGGATGTATCTGTATTCTATCCGTTGAACTTTCCGGATAGTGCAAGTATCCGCAAGTATCCGTAAGTATCCGGATATTCGAGGCAACTAACGGGATAGTGGATACCTGACTGGTGAATATATCCGGATTGCGGATACCTCCAAAAAGGGACGAGTATATCCGGATTCTCATGCCTATGTGTAAGTGCGTGAAAGTCCGTGTAAGTGCATGTAAGTGCGTGTAAGTGGGTGTAAGTGCGGGTTAGTGTGTGTAGGTGTGTGTAAAAGCGTATAAGTGTGTGTAAGTGTGTGTAAATGCGTGTAAGTGCATGTAAGTGCGTGTAAGTGCATGTAAGTACGTGTAAGTGCATGTAAGTGCGTGTAACTGCGTATAAGTGCGTGTAAGTGCGTGTAAGTATGTGTAAGTACATGTAAGTATGAATAAGTGCATGGAAGGGCGTATACGTGCGTGTAAGTGCATGTAAGTGCGTGTAAATATGTGTGAGTACGTGTGAGTACGTGTAAGTATGTAAAAGTGCGTGTAAGTGCGTGTAAGTGTGTGTCAGTACGTGTAAGTGCGTGTAAGTGTGTGTAAGTGCATGTAAGTGCGTGTAAGTTTGTGTAAGTGCATGTAAATGCGTGAAAGTATGTGTAAGTGGGTGTAAGTGCATGTAAGTACATGTAAGTAAGAATAAGTGCGTGTAAGAGCGTGCAAGAGCGTGTGAGAGCATGTATGTGCGTATAAGTGCGTGTAAGTGCGTGTAAGTGTGTATAAGTATGTGTAAGTGCGTGTAAGTGCATGTATGTGCGTATAAGTGCGTGTAAGTGCGTGTAAGTGTGTATAAGTATGTGTAAGTGCGTGTAAGTGCATGTAAGTTCGTGTAAGTGTATGTAAGTGCGTGTAAGTACGTGTAAGTTTATGTAAGTGTATGTAAATGTGTGTAAGTGCGTGTAAGTACATGTAAGTGCATGTAAGTGCGTGTAAGTGCGTCTAAGTGCAAGAAAGTACGTGCGTGTAAGTGCGTGTAAGAGCGTGTAAGTGCGTGTAAGTTCGTGTAAGTACGTGTAAGTGCGTGTAAGTGCGTATAAGTGCGTAGAAGTGTGTCTAAGTGCGTGTAAGTACGTATAAGTGCGTGTAAGTGCGTATAAGTGCAGTTTACATTCGTGTAAGTGCGTGTAAGTGCATGTAAGTGCATGTAAGTATGTGTAAGTGTGTATAAGTGCGTGTAAGTGTGTGTAAGTGCTAAAAGTGAGTGACAGTGCGCATAAGTGCGTGTAAGTATGTGTAAGTGCATGTAAATGCATGTAAGTGTATGTAAGTGCGTGTAAGTACGTGTAAGTACGTATAAGTGTGTGTAAGTGCGTGTTAGTGCATGTAAGTGCGTGTAAGTATGTGTAAGTGCATGTAAATGCATGTAAGTGTATGTAAGTGCGTGTAAGTACGTGTAAGTACGTATAAGTGTGTGTAAGTGCGTGTTAGTGCATGTAAGTGCGTGTAAGTGCGTGTAAGTGTGTGTAAGTGCGTGTGAGTACGTGTACGTATGTATAAGTGCGTGTAAGTGCATGTAAGTGTGTGTACGTGCGTGTAAGTGTGTGTAAGTGTGTGTAAGTTTGTGTAAGTGTGTGTTAATGCGTGTAAGTACGTGTAAGTATGTGTTAGTGCATGTAAGTGTGTGTAAGTGTGTGTAAGTGCGTGTAAGTTTGTATAAGTGTGTGTAAGTGCGTGTAAGTACTTATAAGTGCGTGAAAGTGCGTGTAAATGCGTGTAAGTGCAAGAAAGTACGTGTAAGTCCGTGTAAGTGCGTGTAAGTGCGTATAAGTACGTGTAAGTTTGTGTAAGTGCATGTAAGCTCCTGTGAATGTGTGTAAGTGCGTGTACGTGCGTGTAAGTGCGTGTAAGTGTGTGTTAGTTCGTTTAAGTGCCTATAAGTACGTGTAAGTATTTGTTAGTGCAAGTAAGTGCATGTGAGTGCATATAAGTGCATGTATGTGCGTGTAAGCACGTGTAATAGCGTATAAGTGGATGTAAGTACATGTAAGTGCGTGTACATACGTGTAAGTGCGTGTAAGTTCGTGTAAATGCGTGTAAGTGTGTGTAAGTGCATGTAAGTCCGTGTAAGTGCGTGTAAGTACGTGTAAGTATGCATAAGTACGTGTAAGTTCGTGTAAGTGACTGTCAATTCGTGTAAGTGCGTGTTAGTGAGCATAATTACGTGTAAGTGTGTGTAAGTGTGTATAAGTGCGTGTAAGTGCATATAAGTGTGTGTAAATGCGTGTAAGTACATGTAAGTGCGTGTAAGTGCGTGTAATTACGTGTACGTATGTGTAAGTGAATGTACGTTTGTGTAAGTGTGTGTAAGTATGTGCATGTAAGTGTGTGTAAGTGCATATAAGTGCGTGTAGGTACGTATAAGTGCGTGTAAGTGCGTGTAAGTGCGTGTACGTGCGTGTAAGTGCGTGTAAGTGCGTGTAAGTATGTGTAAGTGCGTCTAAGTGCATGTAAGTGCATGTAAGTGCGTGTAAGTGCGTATAAGTGCGTATAAGTGCATATAAGTAAGTGTAAGTGCGTATATGTGCGTGCAAGTGTGTGTAAGTGCGTATAAGTGTGGTGTAGATGCATGTAAGTGTGTGTTAGTACGTATAAGTGTATGTAAGTGTGTGTAAGTGCATGTAAGTGCGTATAATTACATATAAGTACGTATAAGTGCGTGTAAGTGCATGTAAGTGCGTATAATTACATATAAGTACGTATAAGTGCGTGTAAGTGCATGTAAGTGCGTGTTATTGCGTGTAAGTGTATGTAAAAGCGTATAAGTACGTGTAAGTGCGTGTTAGTACTTTGAAGTACTTGTACGTGCGTGTAAGTGCATGTAAGTGCGTGTAGGTACGTGTAAGTACATGCAAGTGCGTGTAAGTGTGTATAAGTGTGTGTAAGTGTGTGTAAGTGCGTGTACGTATGTGTAAGTGCGTGTAAGTATGTGTAAGTACGTGCAAGCTTGTGTAAGTGTGTGTAAATGCTTGTAAGTGCATGTAAGTGCGTGTAAGTGTGTATAATGGCATGTAAGTGCGGTTGAAGGTTCTGTGAGTGCGTGTGAGTGCGTGTTAGTGCGTGTAAGTGTGTATATGTGTAAATATGTGCGTGTAAGTGCAGTTTAAGTCTGTGTAAGTGCGTATAAGTGCGTGTAAGTACGTGTATGTGCGTGTAAGTGTATGTAAGTGTATGTAAGTGTGTGTAAGTGTATGGAAGTATGTGTAAGTGCGTGTAAGTGCGTATAAGTACGTGTAAGTGCGTGCAAGTGCTTATAAGTGCATGTTAGTGCATGTAAGTGTGTGTAAGTGCGTGTAAGTGCGTATAAGTGCATGTAAGTGTGTGTAAGTGTGTGTAGGTGCGTGTACGTATGTTTAAGTGTGTGTAAGTGTGTGTAAGTGCATGTAAGTGCGTGTAAGTATGTGTAAGTGCGTGTAAGTGTGTGTAAGTGCATGTAAGTGCGTGTAAGTGCGTATAAGTGCGTTTAAGTGCGTGTAAGTGCGTGTAAGTGCGTGTACGAACGTGTAAGTATGTGTAAGTGCATGTAAGTGTGGTGTAAGTATGAGTAAGTTCGTGTAAGTGCATGTTAGTATGTAGAAGTGCGTGTAAGTGCGTGTAAGTGTGTACAAGTGCGTGTAAATGTGTGTAAGTGCGTGTAAGTGCGTATAAGTACGTGTAAGTGTGTGTAAGTACGTGTAAGTACGTGTAAGTATGTGTAAGTGCGTGTAAGTGTGTGTAAGTGTGTGTAAGTATGTGTAAGTACGTGTAAGTGCATGTAAGTGTGTGTAAGTGTGTGTAGGTGCGTGTAAGTGTGTGTAAGTGTGTGTAAGTATGTGTAAGTACGTGTAAGTGCATGTAAGTGTGTGTAAGTGTGTGTAGGTGCGTGTAAGTGTGTGTAAGTGTGTGTAAGTATGTGTAAGTACGTGTAAGTGCATGTAAGTGTGTGTAAGTGTGTGTAGGTGCGTGTAAGTGTGTGTAAGTGTGTGTAAGTATGTGTAAGTGCATGTAAGTGTGGTGTAAGTATGAGTAAGTTCGTGTAAGTGCATGTTAGTATGTAGAAGTGCGTGTAAGTGCGTGTAAGTGTGTACAAGTGCGTGTAAATGTGTGTAAGTGCGTGTAAGTGCGTGTAAGTACGTATAAGTGCATGTATGTGTCTGTTAGTGCGTATAAGTGTGTGTAAAAGCGTGTAAGTGTGTGTAAGTGCATGTAAGTGCGTGTAAGTGAATGTAAGTGCATGTAAGTGCATGTGAGTGCGTGTAAGTGCGTGTAACTGTGTGTAAGTCCGTGTTAGTGTGTGTAAGTGCACGTACGTGCGAGTAAGTGCGTGTAAGTGTGTGTAAGTGTGTGTAAGTACGTGTAAGTTTGTGTAAGTGCATGTAACTGCGTATAAGTGCGTGTAAGTATATATAAGTGTGTGTAAGTGCGTGTAAGTACGGTTTAGGTTCGTGTAAGTGCGTGTAAGTGCGTGTAAGTGCGTGTAAGTTTGTATAAGTGTGTCTAAGTGCGTGAAAGTTCGTGTAAGTGCAGTTTAAGTGGGTGTAACTTTGTGTAAGTTGGTATGAAAGCGTGTAAGTGCGTCTAAGTGCGTGTAAGTGAGTGTAAGTACAACTAAGTACGCGTAAGTGCGCGTAAGTACGTGTAAGTGCGTGTAAGTGTGTATAAGTGCGTGCAAGTACGTGTTAGTGTGTGCATGTGTGTGTGTGTAAGTGTGTGTAAGTACGTGTAAGTGCATGTAAGTGTGTGTAAGTGCGTGTAGGTACGTGTAGGTGCGTGTAAGTGTGTGTAAGTGCATGTGAGTGCGTATAAGTGCGTGTAAGTGCGTGTAAGTGTGTGTAAGTGCGTGTAAGTGCATGTAAGTGTGTGTAAGTGTGTGTAAGTATGTGTAAGTACGTGTAAGTGCATGTAAGTGCGTGTAAGTACGTACACGTATGTGTAAGTGCGTGTAAGTGCGTATAAGTACGTGTAAGTGTGTGTAAGTACGTGTAAGTACGTGTAAGTATGTGTAAGTGCGTGTTAGTGTGTGTAAGTGTGTGTAAAAGCGTATATGTGCGTGTAAGTGTGTATAAGTGCATGTAAGTGCGTGTAAGTACATGTAAGTGCGTTTAGGTGCATGTAAGTGTGTGTAAGTGCGTGTAAGTGCGTGTAAGTGCGTGTAAGTGCATGCAAGTATGTGTAAGTTTGTATAAGTGCGTGTAAGTGTGTGTAAGTGCGTGTCAGTACGTCTAATTGCATGTATGTTTGCGTAAGTATGTGTAAATGCGTGTAAGTGTGTGTAAGTGCGTGTAAGTACGTGTAAGTGCATGTAATTATGTGTAAGTACGTGTAAGGTCGTATCAGAGTGTGTAAGAGCGTGTAAGTGCGTGTAAGTGCGTGTGAGTGCATGTAAGTGTGTGTATGTGCGTATACGTGTGTGTAAGTGCCTGTAAGTTTTTGTATGTGCGTGTAAGTGCGTGTAAGTATGTGTAAGTGCGTGTAAGTGCGTGTAAGTACGTGTAAGTGTGTGTAAGTGCGTGTAAGTATGTATAAGCACGTGTAAGTACGTGTAACTGCATGTAACTGCGTGTACGTGCATGTAAGTGCGTGTAAGTACGTGTAAGCGCGTGTAAGTACGTGTTAGTTTGTGTAAGTACGTGTACGTTCCTGTAAGTGCGTGTAAGTGTGTGTAAGTGCGTGTAAGTGCGTGTAAGTACGTGTAAGCGCGTGTAAGTACGTGTTAGTTTGTGTAAGTACGTGTACGTTCCTGTAAGTGCGTGTAAGTGTGTGTAAGTGCGTGTAAGTGCGTGTAAGTGCGTGTAAGTGTGTATAAGTATGTGTAAGTGCGTGTACGTGTGTGTAAGTACATGCAAGTTCGTATAAGTACGTGTAAGTGTGTGTAAGTGCATGTTAGTCTGTATAAGTACGTGTAAGTACATGGAAGTGTGTGTAAGTGTGTGTATGTACGTGTAAGTATGTGTAAGTGCGTGTAAGTGCATGTAAGTGCGTGTAAGTATGTGTAAGTGTGTGTAAGTACGTGTAAGTATGTGTAAGTTTGTGTAAGTGTATGTAAGTTCGTGTAAGTGCGTATAAGTGCGTGTAAGTCCGTGTAAGTACGTGTAAATGTGTGTAAGTGCGTGTAAGTGCGTGTAAGTGTGAGTAAGTACATGAAAGTGCTAAAAGTACATATGAGTACGTGCAAGTACGTGTAAGTGTGTGTAAGTACGTATTAGTTTGTGTAAGTGAATGTAAGTTCGTGTAAGTGTATGTAAGTGCGTGTAAGTACGTGTAAGTATGTGTGAGTACGTGTAAGTTCTTGTAAGTATGTGTAAGTGCGTATAAGTGCATGTAAGTGCGTATAAGTGTGTGTAAATGTATATAAGTGCGTGTAAGTGCGTGTTAGTGCCTGTGAGTACGTGTAAGAGCGTGTAAGTGCATGTAAGTGTGTGTAAGTGCAGTTTAAGTTCGTATAAGTGAGTGTAAGTGCGTGTAAGTACGTGTAAGTATGTATAAGTGCGTGTAAGTGCGTGTAAGTATGTGTATGTGCGTGTAAGTGCGTGTAAGTGCGTGTAAGTGCTAAAAGTGCAAGTGCATGTAAGTGCGTGTAAGTACATGTAAGTACATGTAAGTGCAGTTTAAATCCATGTTAGTGTGTGTAAGTGCGTGTAAGTGCGTGGAAGTATGTGTAAGTTCGTGTAAGTGTGTGTAGGTGCATGTAACTGCAGTTAAAGTGGGTGTAGTTTTGTGTAAGTTCATGTAAGTGTGTGTAAGTGCGTGTAAGTGTGTATAAGTGCGTGTAAGTACGTGTAAGTGCGTGTAAGTGTATGTAAGTGCGGCTAAGTGTGTGTAAGTGCGTCTAAGTGCGTGTAAGTGCGTGTAAGTACATGTAAGTGCATGTAAGTGCGTGTAAGTGTGATTGAAGTGCGTGTAAGATCGTGTAAGTGCGTGTAAGTATGCATGAGAAAACAATATCCGCTATCCGGGGTATCCGCACTATCCGTCCAGTATCCGGATAGCGGATAGTACCTGGAAAACAACTTAGAAGGATATCCGGATACATCCGGATACATCCGGATGTGGATATCAGCTGGAAATATGTGGCTTTTTTTGAAGGTGTCTGTGAGTATCCGGAGGTATCCGCTGGTATCCATACAAGTATCCGGATGTATCCGTACTTCTATTCGTTGAACTTTCTGGATAGTGCAAGTATCCGCAAGTATCCGTAAGTATCCGGATATTTGAGGCAACTATCCGGATAGCGGATACCTGACTGCTGAATATATCCGGATTGCGGATACCTCCAAAAAGGGACGAATTTTTCCGGATTCTCATGCCTATGTGTAAGTGCGTATAAGTATGTGTAAGTGCGTGTAAGTGCGTGTAAGTGCGTATAAGTATGTGTAAGTGCGTGTAAGTGCGTGTAAGTGCATGTAAGTGCGTGTAAGTGGGTGTAAGTGCGTGTTAGTACATATAAGTGTGTGTAAAAGTGTAGAAGTGTGTGTAAGTGTGTGTAAGTACTTGTAAGTGCATGTAAGTGCGTGTAAGTGCATGTAAGTGCATGTAAGTGCGTGTAAGTACATATAAGCGCGTGTAAGTGCGTATAAGTGCGTGTAAGTGCGTGTACGTATGTATAAGCGCATGTAAGTACGAATAAGTGCATGTACGGGCGTATAAGTACGTGTAAGTGCGTGTAAGTGCGTGTAAGTGCATGTGAATGCGTGTGAGTACGTGTAAGTATGTGTAAGTGCGTGTAAGTACGTGTAAGTGCGTGTAAGTGTGTGTCAGTACGTGTAAGTACGTGTAAGTGTGTGTAAGTACATGTAAGTGCGTGTAAGTGTGTGTCAGTACGTGTAAGTACGTGTAAGTGTGTGTAAGTACATGTAAGTGCGTGTAAGTTTGTGTAAGTGCGTGTAAATGCGTGAAAGTGCGTGTAAGTGCGTGTAAGCATGTGGAAGTGCATGTAAGTATGTATAAGTGCGTGTAAGAGCGTGCAAGAGCGTGTGGGAGCGTGTAAGTACGTATAAGTGTGTGAGAGTGCGTGTAAGTGTGTGTAAGTATGTGTAAGTGCGTGTAAGTGCATGTACGTTCATATCAGTGTGTGTAAGTACGTGTAAGTACGTGTAAGTTTGTGTAAGTGTGTGTAAGTGTGTGTAAGTGCGTGTAAGTGCGTGTAAGTGCGTATAAGTACGTGTAAGTACGTGTAAGTACGTGTAAGTGCGTGTCAGTACGTGTAAGTACGTGTAAGTTCGTGTAAGTGCGTGTAAGTGCGTGTAAGTACGTGTAAGTACGTGGAAGTACGTATAAGTGCGTGTAAGTGCGTATAAGTACGTGTAAGTACGTGTAAGTACGTGTAAGTGCGTGTCAGTACGTGTAAGTACGTGTAAGTTCATGTAAGTACGTGTAGATGCGTGTAAGTGCGTGTAAGTGCGTATAAGCGCGTGTAAGTACATGTAAGTGCGTGTAAGTATGTGAAAGTGCATGTAAGTACGTGTAAGTTCATGTAAATGAATGTAAGTTCGTGTAAGTGCGTATAAGTGCGTGTAAGTGCGTATAAGCGCGTGTAAGTACATGTAAGTGCGTGTAAGTATGTGAAAGTGCATGTAAGTACGTGTAAGTTCATGTAAATGAATGTAAGTTCGTGTAAGTGCGTATAAGTGCGTGTAAGAGTGTCTAAGTGCGTGTAAGTATGTCTAAGTGCCTGTAAGTGCATATAAGTGCGTGTAAGTGCGTGTGAGTGCGTGTAAGTGTGGTTGAAGTGCGTATACGTTCGTGTAAGTGCGTGTAAGTATGTGTAAGTGCGTGTAAGTGTGGTTGAAGTGCGTATACGTTCGTGTAAGTGCGTGTAAGTAGGCATTAGAAAACAATATCCGCTATCCGGGGTATCCGCACTATCCTTCCAGTATCCGGATAGCAGAAAGTACCTGGAATACAACTTAGAAGGATATCCGGATACATCCGTATATATGTGGATGTGGATATCAGCTGGAGATATGTGGCTTTTTCTGAAGGTGCCTGTGAGTATCCGGAGGTATCCGCTGGTATCCGTACAAGTATCGGGGTGTATCCGTACTTCTATCCGTTGAACTATCCGGATAGTGTAAGTATCCGCAAGTATTCGTAAGTATCTGGATATTTGAGGCAACTATCCAGATAGCGGTTACCTGACTGGTGAAAATATCCGGATAGCGGATACCTCCAAAAAGGGACAGATATATCCGGATTTTCATGCCTACGTGTTAGTGCGTATAAGTGTGTGTATATGCGTATAAGTGCGTGTAAGTGTGTGTAAGTGGGTGTAAGTGTGTGTTAGTGTGTGTAAGTGTGTATAAAAGTGTATAAGTGCGTGTAAGTATGTGTAAGTGTGTGTAAGTGCATGTAAGTGTGTATAAGTGCATTTAAGTGCGTGTAAGTGTGTGTAAGTACGTATAAGTGCGTGTAAGTACGTGTAAGTGTGTGTAAGTGCGTGTAAGTGCGTGTCAGTACGTGTAAGTGCGTGTAAGTGCCTTTAAGTGCGTATAAGTGTGTATAAGTGTGTGTAAGTGCGTATAAGTGTGTATAAATGCGTGTGAGTGTGTGTGAGTACGTGTAAGTATGTATAAGTGCGTGTAAATGTGTATAAGTGCGTATAAGTGTGTATCAGTGCGTGTAAGTGCCTGTAAGTGCATGTAAGTGTGTGTACGTTTGTGTAAGTGCGTGTAAGTGCCTGTAAGTGCATGTAAGTGTGTGTACGTTTGTGTAAGTGCGTGTAAATGCGTGAGTGCGTGTAAGTGCATGTAAGTGTGTGTACGTGCATATATGTATGTATCAGTGCGTGTAAGGTCGTATAAGAGTGTGTGAGAGGGTGTAAATACGTATAAGTACGTGTAAGTGTGTGTAAGTGTGTGTAAGTGCGTGTAAGTGCGTGTAAGTGGATGTAAGTACGTGTAAGTTCGTGTAAGTGTGTGTAAGTACGTGTAAGTGTGTGTAACTATGTGTACGTGCGTATAAGTGCATGTAATGCGTGTGAGTGCGTGAGAGTACGTGTAAGTTCGTGTACGTGCGTGTAAATTCCTGTAAGTACATGTAAGTGCATGTAAGTGTATGTAAGTGCGTGTAAGTGCGTGTAAGTGTGTGTAAGTACGTGTAAGTTCGTGTACGTGCGTGTAAATTCCTGTAAGTACATGTAAGTGCATGTAAGTGTATGTAAGTGCGTGTAAGTGCGTGTAAGTGTGTGTAAGTACGTGTAAGTGTGAGTAAGTGCGTGTAAGTATGTGTAAGTACGTGTAAGTGCAAGTAAGTGTGTGTAAGTATGTGTAAGTGCATGTGAGGCGTATAAACACGTGTAAGTGTATGTAAGTGCGTATAAGTGCATGTAAGTGCGTGTAAGTGCGTGTAAGTACGTGTAAGTGCGTGTAAGTGTGTGTAAGTGTGAGTAAGTACGTGTAAGTGGATGTTAGTGCGTGTAAGTGCGTGTAAGTGCGTGTAAGTGCGTGTAAGTGCGTATAAGTACGTGTGAGTTTGTGCTAGTGAATGTAAGATCGTGTAAGTGCGTGTAAGTTCGTGTAAGTGCATGTAAGTTTGTGTAAGTGTGTATTATTGCGTGTAAGTGTGTGCCAAAGCGCGTAAGTGCGTGTAAGTGTGTGTAAGTGCATTTAAGTACGTGTAAGTGCATATAAATGCGTGTAAGTGTGTGTAAGTGCGTGTAAGTGCGTGTAAGTGCGTGTAAGTGCGTGTAAGTGTGTGTAAGTGCATTTAAGTACGTGTAAGTGCATATAAATGCGTGTAAGTGTGTGTAAGTGCGTGTAAGTGCGTGTAAGTGCGTGTAAGTGCGTGTAAGTGCATATAAGCGTGTGTAAGTATGTGTAAGTGTGTGAAAGCACGTATAAGTGTGTGTAAGTGCGTGTAAGTGCGTGTAAGTGTGTGTAAGTACGTGTGACTGTGTGTTATTATGTGTAAGTGCGTGTAAGTGAGTGTAAGTGCGTGTAAGTGCGTATAAGTGTGTGTAAGTGCGTGTAAGTGCCTGTAAGTGCATGTAAGTACTTATACGTGTATGTAAGTGCATGTAAGTACGTGTACGTGCGTGTAAGTGCGTGTAAGCGCATGTAAGTGCATGTAAGTGTGTGTAAGTGCGTGTAAGTGCGTGTTAGTACGTGTGAGTGCGTGTAAGAGCGTGTAAGTGTATGTAAGTGGGTGTTAGTGCTGATTAAGTTTGTGTAAGTGAGTGTAAGTATGTGTAAGTACGTGTAAGTTCGTGTAAGTATGTGTAAGTGCGTGTAAGTGCTAAAAGTGTGTGTAAGTGCGTATAAGTGCGTGTAAGTGTGTGTAAGTGTGTGTAAGTGCGTATAAGTGCGTGTAAGTGTGTGTAAGTGTGTGTAAGTGCAGTTTAAGTTCGTGTAAGTGCGTGTAAGTGCGTGTACTTGTGTGTAAGTGCGTGTAAGTATGTGAAAGTACGTGTGAGTGAATGTATGTGCGTGTAAGTATGTATAAGTGCGTATAAGTACGTGTAAGTTCATGTAAGTGTGTGTAAGTACATGTAAGTGCGTAGAAGTATGTGTAAGTACGTGTAAGTGCAAGTAAGTGCGTGTAAGTACGTGTAAGTGCATGGAAGCACGTGTAAGTACGTGTAAGTGCGTGTAAGTGCGTGTAAGGGGGTGTAAATACGTGTAAGTGCAAGTAAGTGTGTGTTAGTACGTGTAAGTGCGTATAAGTGCGTGTAAGTACGTGTAAGTGCATGTAAGTGCGTGTAAGTGCGTGTAAGTAAGTGTAAGTGTGTGTAACTTTGTGTAAGTACGTGTATGTGCATGTAAGTGCCTGTAAGTGTGTTTAAGTATGTGTGAGTGCAGTTTAAGTGGGTGTCAGTGCATAAAAGTGTGTGTAAATACGTATAAGTGTGTGTTAGTGCATGTAAGTACGTGTAAGTGTGTAAGTGTGTGTTACTGTGTGTAAGTGCGTGTAAGTGTGTATAAGTGCGTGTTAGAGCGTGTAAGTGCGTGTAAGTGTGGTTTAAATGCGTGTAAGTTCGTGTAAGTGCGTATAAGTGTGTGTAAGTTTGTGTAAGTTTGTGTAAGTATGTTTAATTGTGTGTAAGTGCATCTAAGTGCCTTTAAGTGTGTGTTAGTGCGTGTAAGTGTGTGTTAGTGCGTATGAGTATGTGCAAAAGCGTGTAAGTGCGTGTAAGTGTGTGTAAGTGAATGTAAGTGCGTGTAAGTGCATGTAAGTGCCTGTAAGTGCATGTAAGTGCGTGTAAGTGCATGTAAGTACGTGTGAGTACGTGTAAGTGCATGTAAGTGCGTGTAAGTGCATGTAAGTACGTGTGAGTACGTGTAAGTGCATGTAAGTGTGTCTAAGTACGTGTAAGTGCGTGTGAGTACGTGTTAGTATGTGTAAGTACGTGTAAATGTGTGTAAGTGCGTATAAGTGTGTGTCAGTGCATGTAAGTGTGTGTTAGTGCTTGTAAGTGTGTGTAAGTATGTGTAAGTGTGTGTAAGTACGTGTAAGAGCATGTGAGTGCATGTAAGTGTGTGTAAGTGCGTGTAAGTGTGTATAACTCCGTATACGTGCGTGTAAGTACGTGTAAGTGCGTGTAAGTGGGTGTAAGTATGTATAAGTGTGAGTAAGTGCGTGTAAGTACGTGTAAGTGCGTATAAGTACGTGTAAGTACGTGTAAGTACAAGTAAGTGTGTGTAAGTGCGTGTAAGTGCGTGTAAGTGCGTGTAAGCACGTGTAAGCACGTGTAAGTACGTGTAAGTGCGTGAAAGTGCTGTCAGTGCGTGTAAGTGTGTGTAGTGTGTGTAAGTGCGTGTAAGTGCGTGTAAGTGCGTTTAAGGATGTGTAAGTTTGTGTAAGTGCGTGTAAGTGTGTGTAAGTGAGTGTAAGTGCGTGTAAGTGCGTGTAAGTGCGTGTAAGTGCGTGTAAGTACGTATAAGAGCGTATAAGTGTGTGTAAGTACGTGTAAGTACGTGTAAGTGCGTGTAAGTATGTGTAAGTACGTGTAAGTGCGTGTAAGTATGTGTAAGTACGTGTAAGTGCGTGTAAGTATGTGTAAGTACGTGTAAGTGCGTGTAAGTATGTGTAAGTACGTGTAAGTGCGTGTAAGTATGTGTAAGTACGTGTAAGTGCGTGTAAGTATGTGTAAGTACGTGTAAGTGCGTGTAAGTATGTGTAAGTACGTGTAAGTGCGTGTAAGTATGTGTAAGTACGTGTAAGTGCGTGTAAGTATGTGTAAGTACGTGTAAGTGCGTGTAAGTATGTGTAAGTACGTGTAAGTGCGTGTAAGTATGTGTAAGTACGTGTAAGTGCGTGTAAGTATGTGTAAGTACGTGTAAGTGCGTGTAAGTATGTGTAAGTACGTGTAAGTGCGTGTAAGTATGTGTAAGTACGTGTAAGTGCGTGTAAGTATGTGTAAGTACGTGTAAGTGCGTGTAAGTATGTGTAAGTACGTGTAAGTGCGTGTAAGTATGTGTAAGTACGTGTAAGTGCGTGTAAGTATGTGTAAGTACGTGTAAGTGCGTGTAAGTATGTGTAAGTACGTGTAAGTGCGTGTAAGTATGTGTAAGTACGTGTAAGTGCGTGTAAGTATGTGTAAGTACGTGTAAGTGCGTGTAAGTATGTGTAAGTACGTGTAAGTGCGTGTAAGTATGTGTAAGTACGTGTAAGTGCGTGTAAGTATGTGTAAGTACGTGTAAGTGCGTGTAAGTATGTGTAAGTACGTGTAAGTGCGTGTAAGTATGTGTAAGTACGTGTAAGTGCGTGTAAGTATGTGTAAGTACGTGTAAGTGCGTGTAAGTATGTGTAAGTACGTGTAAGTGCGTGTAAGTATGTGTAAGTACGTGTAAGTGCGTGTAAGTATGTGTAAGTACGTGTAAGTGCGTGTAAGTATGTGTAAGTACGTGTAAGTGCGTGTAAGTATGTGTAAGTACGTGTAAGTGCGTGTAAGTATGTGTAAGTACGTGTAAGTGCGTGTAAGTATGTGTAAGTACGTGTAAGTGCGTGTAAGTATGTGTAAGTACGTGTAAGTGCGTGTAAGTATGTGTAAGTACGTGTAAGTGCGTGTAAGTATGTGTAAGTACGTGTAAGTGCGTGTAAGTATGTGTAAGTACGTGTAAGTGCGTGTAAGTATGTGTAAGTACGTGTAAGTGCGTGTAAGTATGTGTAAGTACGTGTAAGTGCGTGTAAGTATGTGTAAGTACGTGTAAGTGCGTGTAAGTATGTGTAAGTACGTGTAAGTGCGTGTAAGTATGTGTAAGTACGTGTAAGTGCGTGTAAGTGCGTGTAAGTGCGTTTAAGGATGTGTAAGTTTGTGTAAGTGCGTGTAAGTGTGTGTAAGTGAGTGTAAGTGCGTGTAAGTGCGTGTAAGTGCGTGTAAGTGCGTGTAAGTACGTGTAAGTGCATGTTAGTGCGTGTAAGTGCGTGTAAGAGCATGTAAGTGCATGTAAGTACGTGTAAGTGCGGTTTACGTTCGTGTAAGTAAATGTAAGTGTGTGTAAGTATGTGTAAGTTTGTATAAGTGCGTGTAAGTACGTGTAAGTGTGTGTAAGTGTGTGTAAGTGCGTATAGGTGCGTGTAAGTATGTGTAAGTTTGTGTTAGTGCAGTTTGAGTTCGTGTAAGTGCGTGAAAGTGCGTGTAAGTATGTGTAAGTGTGTGTAAGTGTGTGTAAGTACGTTTAATTATGTGTAAGTGCATGTAAGTGTCTGTAAGTTTGTGTAAGTGCATATAAGTGCATGTAAGTGCGTGTACGTACGTGTAAGTATGTGTACGTACGTGTAAGTGCAAGTAAGTGCATGTAAGCATGTGTAAGTGTGTGTAAGTTTGTGTAAGTGCGTGAAAGTGCGTGTAAGTACGTCTAAGCGCATGTAAGTGCGTGTAAGTGCAGTTTAAGTGGGTGTAATTTTGTGTAAGTTTGTATAAGTGCGTGTAAGTGTGTATAAGTGCGTGTAAGTGAGTATAAGTGTGACTAACTGCGTGTAAGTGCGTGTAGGTGCGTGTAAGTGCGTGTAAGTGCGTATAAGTGTGTGCAAGTGCGTGTAAGTGCGTGTTAGTGTGTGTATGTGTGTGTAAGTGCGTGTAAGTACGTGTAAGTGCATGTAAGTGCGTAAAAGTGTGGTTTAAGTGCGTGTAAGTTTGTGTAAGTGCGTGTAAGTGCGTACAAGTGTGTGTAAGTGCATGTAAGTGTGCATACGTGCGTATAAGTGCGTGTAAATGCGTGTAAGTGCGTGTAAGTGCGTGTTAGTGCGTCTAAGTGTGTGAAGAAGCGTGTAAGTACGTGTAAGTGCGTGTAAGTACGTGTAAGTGTGTGTAAGTGTGTGTAAATGCGTGTAAGTGCGTGTAAATGCGTGTGAGTGCGTGTGAGTGTATGTAAGTACATGTAAGTGTGAATAAGGTGGTATAAGAGTGTATAAGAGTGTGGAAGTCTGTGTAAGTG
Organism: Penium margaritaceum; assembly: GCA_023375785.1. Lineage (NCBI taxonomy): Eukaryota > Viridiplantae > Streptophyta > Zygnematophyceae > Desmidiales > Peniaceae > Penium > Penium margaritaceum. The sequence continues at coordinate 102,412 of SZWC01000338.1, read as the reverse complement.
CGTGTAAGTATGTGTAAGTGCGTATAAGTGCATGTAAGTGTGTGTAAGTTCATGTAAGTCCATGTAAGTGTGTGTAAGTGCGTGTAAGTGCGTGTAAGTGCGTGTAAGTGTGTATAAGTATGTGTAAGTGTGTGTAAGGTGGTGTAAGAGCGTGTAAGAGTGTATAAGTGCGTGTAAATGCATGTAAGTACGTCTAAGTATGTGTAAGTGCATGTAAGTGCATGTAAGTACGTGTAAGTGTGTGTAAGTGCGTGTAAGTGCGTATAAGTGAGTGCAAGTGTGTGTACGTACGTGTAAGTGTAAGAAAGGGCGTGTAAGTATGTGCAAGTGTGTGTAAGTGCGTGTAAGTGCGTGTAACTGTGTGTACGTTTGTGTAAGTGCGTGAAAGTACATGTAAGTTCGTGTAAGTGCATGTAAGTGTGTGTAAGTGCGTGTATGTGTGTGTAATTGTATGGAAGTGCGTGTAAGTTTAAGTGCGTATAAGTACGTTTAAGTACGTGTAAGTGCGTGTAAGTGTATGTTAGTGCGTATAAGTGTGTGTAAGTGCGTGTAAGTGTGTGTAAGTGCGTGTAAGTACGTGTAAACTCGTGTAAGTGAATGTAAGTTTGTGCAAGTACGTATAAGTGCGTGTAAGTGCGTATAAGTGCGTGTAAGTGCGTGTAAGTGCGTGTAAGTGTGTGTAAGTGTGTGTAAGTAGGTATAAGTGTGTGTAAGTGCATGTAAGTGCGTGTAAGTACGTGTAAGTGTGTGTAAGTGCGTGTAAGTGTGTGGTAGTACGTATAAGTGCGTGTAAGAGCGTGTAAGTGCATGTAAGTGCGTCAAAGCATGGTCTAAGTTTGTGTAAGTGACTGTAAGTGTATGATAGTTTGTGTAAGTTCATGTAAGTCCGTATAAGTACGTCTAAGTGCAGTTTAAGTTCGTGTGAGTACGTGTAAGTGCGTGTAAGTGCATGAAAGTATGTATAAGTGCGTGTAAGTGCGTGTAAGTGCGTTTAAGTATGTGTAAGTGCGTGTAAGTGCGTGTAAGTTTGTGTAAGTGCGTGTAAGTGCGTTTAAGTATGTGTAAGTGCGTGTAAGTGCGTGTAAGTTTGTGTAAGTACGTATAAGTGCGTGTAAGTGCGTGTAGTATGTGTAAGTATGTGTAAGTATGTGTAAGTGCAAGTAAGTACGTGTAAGTACGTGTAAGTGCATGTAAGCACGTGTAAGTGCGTGTAAGTTCGTGTAAGTGCGTGTAAGTGCGTGTAAGTGTGTGTAAGTGCATGTATGTGTATCTAAGTGCGTGTAAGTGCGTGTAAGTGCAGTTTAAGTGGGTGTTATTTTGTGTACGTTTGTGTAAGTACGTATAAGTGCGTGTAAGTACATGTAAGTGAGTTTAAGTGCAACTAAGTGCGTGTAAGTACGTGTAAGTGCGTGTAAGTGCGTATAAGTACGTAAAAGTGCGTGTAAGTGCGTGTTAGTGTGTGTATGTGTGTGTAAGTGCGTGTAAGTACGTGTAAGTATGTGTAAGTACGTGTAAGTGCATGTAGGTGCGTGTAGGTGCGTGTAAGTGCGTGTAAGTGTGTGCAAGTGCGTGTAAGTACGTGTAAGTGTGTGCAAGTGTGTATAAGTGCATGTAAGTATGTATAAGTGTGTCTAAGTGCGTGTAAGTGCATGTAACTGCGTGTAAGTGCCTGTAAGTGTGTATAAATGTGGTTTAAGTACGTGTAAGTTCGTGTAATTGCGTGTAAGAGCATACAAGTGTGTGTAAGTGCGTGTAAGTTCGTGTACGTGCGTATAAGTGCGTGTAAGTGTGTGTAAGTGCGTGTAAGTGTGTGTTAGTACGTGTAAGTGTATGTAGAAGTGTGTAAGTGCGTGTAAGTGCGTGTAAGAGCATGTAAGTACGTGTAACTGCATGTAAGTACGTGTAAGTGCGTGTAAGTGTGTGTAATTGCGTATAAGTGCATGTAAGTTCGTGTAAGTACGTGTAAGTGCATGTAAGTGTGTGTAAGTGTGTGTAAGTGTGTGTAAGTGCGCATAAATGTGTGTAAGTATGTGTGAGTACGTGTGAGTGCGTGTAGGTATGTGTAAGTGTGTGTAAGTGTGCGTAAGTGTGTATACGTACGTGTCAGTGCATGTAAGTGCGTGTAAGTGTGTGTAAGTACGTGTAAGTTTGTGTTAGTGCATATAAATGCGTGTAAGTATGTGTAAGTGTGTGTAAGTACGTATAAGTATGTGGAAGTGCGTGTAAGGTCGTGTAAGTGCGTGTAAGTGCGTACAAGTGTGTGTAAGTGCGTGTAAGTACGTGTAAGTGTGTGCAAGTGCGTATCAGTGTGTGTAAGTGCGTGTAAGTGCGTGTAAGTGCATGTAAGTACGTGGAAGTGCGTGTAAGTGCATGTAAGTGCGTGTAAGTGCCTGTAAGTGCGTATACGTGCGTATAAGTGCGTGTAAGTGCGTGTAAGTATGTGTAAGTTTGTGTAAGTTTGTGTAAGTGAATGTAATTTCGTGTAAGTGGGTGTAAGTGTGTGTAAGTGCGTGTAAGTGCGTGTAAGTGCGTGTAAGTGCATGTAAGTTGGTGTAAGTGGGTGTAAGTGTGTGTAAGTGCGTGTAAGTGCGTGTAAGTGCGTGTAAGTGCGTGTAAGTTCATGTAAGTGCGTGTAAGTACGAGTATGGGTGTAAGTGCGTGTAAGTGCGTGTAAGTGTGTGTAAGTACATGTTAGTTTGTGTAAGTGAATGTAAGTTCGTGTAAGTGCGTATAAGTGTGTGTAAGTGCGTATAAGTGCATGTAAGTACGTGTAAGTGCGTGTAAGTGCGTGTAAGTTTGTGTAAGTGTGTGTCAGTGTGTGTAAGTGCATGTAAGTACGTGCAATTGTGTGTAAGTCCATGTAGGTGTGTGTAAGTACGTGTAAGTGCATGTAAGTGCGTGTTAATGTGTGTGAGTGTGTGTAAGAGCGTTTAAGTTCGTGTAAGTATGTGTAAGTGCGTGTAAGTACGTGTAAGTACAGTTTAAGTTCGTGTAAGTGTGAGTAAGTGCGTGTAAATGCGTGTAAGTATGTGTAAGTGCGTGTAAGTGCGTATACGTGCGTGTAAGTGCGGTTTAAGTGGGTGCAATTTTGTGTAAGTTTGTGTCAGTGCGTGTAAGTGCGTGTAAGTGCATGTAAGTGTGTGTAAGTGCGTGTAAGTGCGTGTCAGTACGTGTAAGTATGTGTAAGTGCGTATAAGTGTGTGTAAGTGTGTACAAGTGCGTGTAAGAGTGTAGTTTAGTGCATATAAGTATGTATAAGTGCGTTTATGTACGTGTAAGTGCGTGTAAGTGTGTGTAAGTATGTATACATGCGTCTAAGTGTGTGTAAGTGCGTGTAAGTGCGTATAAGTACGCGTAAGTGCGTGTAAGTGTGTATACGTTTGTGTAAGTATGTGTAAGTGCGTCTAAGTGCGTGTTAGTGTGTATGAGTGCGTGTAAGAGCGTGTAAGTGCATGTAAGTGCGTGTAAATGCGGTTTAAGTTTGTGTAAGTAAGTGTAAGTGTGTGTAAGTACGTGTAAGGTCGTATAACTGCGTGTAAGTGTGTGTAAGTGCTAAAAGTGCGTGTAAGTGCATATAAGAGTGTGTAAGTGCATGTAAGTGCGTGTAAGTGTAGTTTGAGTTCGTGTAAGTGCGTGTAAGTGCGTGTAAGTATGTATAAGTGTGTGTAAGTGCGTGTAAGTATGTGTAAATGCGTGTAAGTGCGTGTAAGTGTGTGTAAGTGCGTGTAAGTTTGTGTAAGTGCGTGTAAGTGCGTGTAAGTGCGTGTAAGTGCACGTAAGTGCGTCTACGTGTGTGTAAGTGCGTGTAAGTATAGTTTAAGTGGGTGTTATTTTGTGTAAGTTCGTGTAAGTGTGTGTAAGTGCGTGTAAGTGCATGCAAGTGAGTGTAAGTGCGACTAAGTGCGTGTAAGTACATGTAAGTGCGTGTACGTGCGTATAAGTACGTACAAGTACATGTAAGTGTGTGTTAGTGTGTGTATGTGTGTGGAAGTATGTGTAAGTGTGTGTAAGTGTGTGTAAGTGTGTGTAAGTGCATGAAGGTGCATGTAGGTGCGTGTAAGTGCAAGTCAGTACGTGTAAGTGCATGTAAGTGCGTGTAAGTGTGTGTAGGTACGTATAAGTGTATGTAAGTACGTGTAAGTGCGTCTAAGTGCATGTAAGTGCGTGTAAGTCCGTGTAAGTGCATGTAAGTGCGTATACGTGTGGTTTAAGTACGTGCAAGTTTGTGTAACTGCATGTAATTACATACAAGTGTGTGTAAGTACGTGTAAGTGTGTGTAAGTTCGTGTACGTGTGTGTAAGTGTGTGTAAGTGTGTGTAAGTGCGTGAAAGTGCGTGTTAGTACGTGTAAGTGCATGTAGAAGTGTGTAAGTGCATGTAAGTGCGTGTAAGAGCATGTAAGTACGTGTAACTGCATGTAACTGCGTGTAAGTGCGTGTAAGTGTGTGTAAGTGCGTGTAAGTACATGTAAGTACGTGTAAGTATGTGTAAGTGCGTGTAAGTGTGTGTAAGTGTGTGTAAGTTTGTGTAAGTACGTATAAGTGCGTGTGAGTATGTGTGAGTGCATGTGAGTGCGTGTAAGTATGTGTAAGTGCGTGTAAGTGCGTGTAAGTATGTATACGTACGTGTCAGTGTGAGTAAGTGTGTGTAAGTGTGTGTAAGTGCGTGTAAGTATGTATACGTACGTGTCAGTGTGAGTAAGTGTGTGTAAGTGTGTGTAAGTACGTGTGAGTTTGTATAAGTGTGTGTAAATGCGTGTAAGTATGTGTAAGTGTGTGTAAATGCATGTAAGAACGTGGAAGTGTGTGTAACATCGTGTAAGAGCGTGTAAGAGCGTATAAGTGTGTGTGAGTGTGTGTAAGTACGTGTATGTGTGTGTAAGTACGTGTAAGTATGTGTAAGTTTTTGTAAGTGTGCGTACGTTCCTGTAGGTGCGTGTAAGTGCGTGTAAGTACGTGTAAGTGCATGGAAGTGCGTGTAAGTGTGTGTAAGTGTGTTTAAGTGTGTGTAAGTGTGTGTAAGTGTATATTAGTATATATAAGTACGTGTAAGTGCATGTAAGTGCGTATCAGTGTGTGTAAGTACGTGTAAGTGCGTGTAAGTGCATGTAAGTACGTGTAAGTGCATGTAAGTGCGTGTAAGTGCATGTAAGTGCGTGTAAGTGCCTGTAAGTACGTGTAAGTACGTATAAGTGCGTGTAAGTGCATGTAAGTACGTGTAAGTACGTGTAAGTTTGTGTAAGTGAATGTAAGTTCGTGTAAGTGCGTGTAAGTGTGTGTAAATACGTGTAAGTGCGTGTAAGTGTGTGTAAGTGCGTGTAAGTACGTGTAAGTGCGTGTAAGTGCGAGTATGGGTGTAAGTGTGTATAATTGCGTGTAAGTGCGTGTAAGTACGTGTTAGTTTGTATAAGTGAATGTAAGTTCGTGTAAGTCCGTGTCAGTGTGTGTAAGTGCATATAAGTGCGTGTAAGTACGTGTAAGTGCGTGTAAGTGTGTGTAAGTGTGTATACGTATGTGTAAGTGCGTGTAAGTGCATGTACGTACGTGTAAGTGTGTGTATGTGCATGTAAGTGTGTGTAAATATGTGTAAGTGCGTGTAAGTGCGTGTTAGTGCATGTGAGTGCATGTAAGAGCGTGTAATTGCATGTAAGTGTGTGTAAGTGCAGTTTAAGTTTGTGTAAGTGTGTGTGAGTGCGTATAAGTGCAGTTTAAGTTTGTGTAAGTGCAGGTAAGTACATGAAAGTACGTATAAGTATGTGTAAGTGCGTGTAAGTGCGTATAAGTGCGTGTAAGTACACTTTAAGTGGGTGTAATATTGTGTAAGTTTGTGTAAGTAGGTGTAAGTGCGTGTAAGTGCGTGTAAGTGCGTGTAAGTGTGTGTAAGTAAGTGTAAGTGTGTGTAAGTACATATAAGTGCGTGTAAGTGTGTGCAAGTGTGTGTAAGAGTGTGTTTTAGTGCATGTAAGTGTGTGTAAGTGCGTATAAGTACGTGTAAGTGCGTGTAAGTGCGTGTAAGTTCGTTTACGTGTGTGTAGGTGCGTGTAAGTGTGTGAAAGTATGTGTAAGTGCATGTAAGTACGTATACATGCATCTAAGTGTGTGTAAGTGCGTGTAAGTGCGTGTAGGTACGTGTAAGTGCGTGTAAGTGCGTATAAGTGCGTTTAAGTATGTGTAAGTGCGTCTAAGTGCGTGTTAGTGCGTGTGAGTGCGTGTAAGAGCATGTAAGTGCATGTAAGTGCGTGTAAGTGCGGTTTAAGTTCGTGCAAGTGAGTGTAAGTGCGTGTAAGTACGTGTAAGTTTGTGTAAGTGTGTGTAATTCTGTGTAAGTGCTAAAAGTACGTGTAAGTGCGTATACGTGCATGTAAGTGCATGTAAGTACTAGTAAGTATGTATAAGTGTGTGTAAGTGCGTGTAAGTATGTGTAAATGCGTGTAAGTGCGTGTAAGTGCATGTAAGTGCGTGTACGTTTGTATAAGTGTGTGTAAGTGCATGTAAGTGCATGTAAGTACGTGTAAGTGCGTGTAAGTGCATGTAAGTGCGTGTACGTTTGTATAAGTGTGTGTAAGTGCATGTAAGTGCATGTAAGTACGTGTAAGTACATGAAAGTATGTGTAAGTGTAAGTAAGTGCGTGTAAGTATGTGTAAGTACGTGTAAGTTCATGTAGGTACGTGTAAGTGCGTGTAAGTGCGTGTAAGCATGTATAAGTGTGTAAGTGCGTATAAGTGCGGTTTAAGTTTGTCTAAGTGTGTGTAAGTGCATGTAACTACGTATAAATGCGTATAAGTGCGTGTAAATGTGTGTAAGTGCGTGTAAGTGCGTGTGAGTGTAGTTAAGTGGATGAAATTTTGTGTAAATTTGTGTAAGTGTGTGTAAGTACGTATAAGTGTATGTAAGTGTGTGTAAGTGCGTCTAAGTGCGTGTAAGTGCGTATAAGTGCATGTAAGTGCGTGTAAGTGCGTATAAGTGTATGTAAGTGTGTGTAAGTGCGTGTAAGTACGTGTAAGTACGTGTTAGTGCATATAAGTGAATAAAAGTGCGTGCAAGTGCATGTAAGTGTGGTTTAAGTGCGTGTAGTTTTGTGTAAGTGCGTGTAAGTGCGTGTAAGTTTATGTAAGTGCGAGTAAGTACGTGCAAGTGCGTGTAAGTGCGTATCAGTGCGTGTAAGTACGTGTAAGTACGTGTAAGTGTGTGTAAGTGCGAGTAAGTACGTGCAAGTGCGTGTAAGTGCGTATCAGTGCGTGTAAGTACGTGTAAGTACGTGTAAGTGTGTGTAAGTACGTGTAAGTACGGTTTACGTTCATGCAAGTATGTTCAAGTGCATGTATGTGCGTGTAAGTGTGTGTAAGTGCGTGTAAGTGTGGTTTAAGTGCGTGTAATTTCGTGTAAGTTCCTGTAAGTGCATGTAAGTGCGTGTAAGTGTGTGTAAGTGCGTGTAAGTGCGTGTAAGTACGTATAAGTACGTGTAAGTGTGTGTAAGTGCGTGTAAGTGTGTGTAAGTGCGTGTAAGTGCGTGTAAGTGCGTGTAGGTGCGTGTAATTTTGTGTAAGTACGTGGAAGTATGTGTTAGTAAGTGTAAGTGCTCGTAAGTATGTGTAAGTACGTGTAAGTGCGTGTAAGTGTGTGTAAGTGCGTGTAAGTGTGTGTAAGTGCGTGTAAGTGCGTGTAAGTGCGTGTAGGTGCGTGTAATTTTGTGTAAGTACGTGGAAGTATGTGTTAGTAAGTGTAAGTGCTCGTAAGTATGTGTAAGTACGTGTAAGTGCGTGTAAGTGTGTGTAAGTGGGTGTAAGTGCGTCTAAGTGCATGTACGTTCGTGCAAGTGCGTGTAAGTGTGTGTAAGTTCGTGTTAGTGCGTGTAAGTGCGTGTAAGTGCGTGTAAGTGCGTGTAAGTGCGTGTAAGTGTGTGTTAATGCCTGTAAGTGTGTATAAGTGCGTCGAAGTGTGTATAAGTGTGTATAAGTATGTGTAAGTGTGTGTAAGTGCGTGTAAGTGCGTGTGACTGCATGTGAGTATGTGTAAGTGTGTGTAAGTGTGTGTAAGTTCTTGTAAGTATGTGTAAGCGAATGTAAGTACGTGTAAGTGCGTGTAAGTGCGTGTAAGTACATATAAGTGCATGTAAGTACATAAAATTGCGTGTAAGTGTGTATAAGTGTGTGTAAGTGTGTGTAAGTGTGTGTAAGTGTGGGTAAGTGCGTGTTAGTGCATGTGAGTGCATGTAAGAGCGTGTAAGTGCATGTAAGTGCGTGTTAGTGCGGTTTAAGTTCGTGTAAGTGAGTGTAAGTACGTGTAAGTATGTGTAAGTTTGTGTAAGTGTGTGTAAGTACGTGTAAGTGCTAAAAGTGCGTGTAAGTACGTGTAAGTGCATGTAAGTGTGTGTAAGTGCATGTACTTGCAGTGTAAGTTCGTGTAAGTGCGTATAAGTGCATGTAAGTGCGTGTAAGTATGTGTAGGTATGTGTAAGTGCGTGTAAGTGCGTGTAAGTGCGTGTCAGTATGTGTAAGTGCGTGTAAGTTCGTGTAAGTGTGTGTAAGTGCGTGTAAGTGCATGTATGTATGTGTAAGTACGTGTAAGTATGTGTAAGTGCAAGTAAGTGCGTGTAAGTACGTGTAAGTATGTATGAGTATGTATACATTCGTGTAAGTGCGTGTAAGTGCGTGTAAGTGCGTGTAAGTGTGTGTAAGTGCATGTAAGTACGGGTTACGTTTGTGTAAGTGCGTGTAAGTGCATGTAATTGCGTGTAAGTACGTGTAAGTGCGTATAAGTACATGTAAGTACGTGTAAGTGCGTCCAAGTGCAGTTTTAGTGGGTGTTATTTTGTTTAAGTTTGTGTAAGTGCGTGTACGTGCAGGTAAGTGTATGTAATGTACGTATAAGTGCGTATAAGTGCGTGTAAGTGCCTGTAAGTGCGTGTAAGTGCATGTAAGTACGTATAAGTGCGTATAAGTGTGTGTATGTACGTGTAAGTACGTGTAAGTACGTGTAACTTCCTGTTAGTGTGTGAAAATGCGTGTAAGTGTGTGCAAGTACGTGTAAGTGTGGTTCAAGTGCGTGTAAGTTTGTATTAGTGTGTATAAGTACGTGTAAGTTTGTGTAAGTGCGTGTAAGTGAATGTAAGTGTCTGTAAGTACGTGTAAGTGCGTGTAAGTGTGTGTTAGTGTGTGTAAGTGCGTGCAAGTGTGTATAAGTGCATGTCAGTGCGTGTAAGTGCATGTAAGTGCATATAAGTGCGTGTAAGTGCGTGTAAGTACATGTAAGTACGTGTAAGTGCGTGTAAGTGCATGCAAGTGTGTGTAAGTGGGTGTAAGTGCGTGTAAGTGTGTGTAAGTATGTGTAAGTTCGTGTAAGTGCGTGTAAGTGCATATAAGTGACTGTTAGTGCTTGTAAGTGTGTGTAAGTGTGTATAAGTGCGGTTTAAGTTCGTGTAAGTGTGTGTAAGTGCGTGTAAGTGCATGTAAGTGTGTTTATGTACATGTAAGTGCGTGTAAGTGCAATTTAAGTGGATGTAACTTTGTGTAAGTTCGTGTAAGTACGTGTAAGTACTTGTAAGTGTGTGTATGTGCGTGTAAGTGCGTGTAAGTACGTGTAAGTGCATGTAAGTGCGTGCTAGTATGTATAAGTGCGTGTTAGTGCATGTAAGTATCTATAAGTGCGTGTAAGAGCATGTAAGTACGTGTAACTGTGTGTGTAGGTGCATGTAGGTGCTTGTAAGTGTGTGTAAGTGCATATAAGTGTGTATAAGTGTGTGTAAGTGCGTGTAAGTGCATGTAAGTACATGTAAGTGTGGTTTAAGTGCGTGTAAGTTTGTGTAAGTGTGTATAAGTGCGTATAAGTGTGTATACGTGTGTGTAAGTGCATGTAAGTGCGTGTAAGTGTAAGTGTGTATAAGTGTGTGTAAGTGTGTGTAAGTGTGTGTAAGTGTATATTAGTGCGTGTAAAAGCGTGTAAGTGTGTGTAAGTACGTATAAGTGCATGTAAGTGCATGTAAGTGCATGTAAGTGTGTGTAAGTGCGTGTAAGTATGTGTAAGTGTGTGTAAGTACGTGTAAGTGCGTGTTAGTGTATATAAGTACGTATAAGTGTGTGTAAGTACGTGTAAGTGTGTATAAGTGCGTATTAATGCGTGTAAGTGCGTGTAAGTGCATGTGAGTGCGTGTGAGTGCGTGTAAGTATGTGTAAGTATGTGTAAGTGCGTGTAAGTGTATGTAAGTACGTGTCAGTGTGTGTAAGTGCATGTAAGTGCGTGTAAGTGTAAGTGTGTATAAGTGTGTGTAAGTGTGTGTAAGTGTGTGTAAGTGTATATTAGTGCGTGTAAAAGCGTGTAAGTGTGTGTAAGTACGTATAAGTGCATGTAAGTGCATGTAAGTGCATGTAAGTGTGTGTAAGTGCATGTAAGTATGTGTAAGTGTGTGTAAGTACGTGTAGGTGCGTGTTAGTGTATATAAGTACGTATACGTGTGTGTAAGTACGTGTAAGTCTGTATAAGTGCGTATTAATGCGTGTAAGTGCGTGTAAGTTCATGTGAGTGCATGTGAGTGCGTGTAAGTATGTGTAAGTATGTGTAAGTGCGTGTAAGTGTATGTAAGTACGTGTTAGTGTGTGTAAGTACGTGTATGTGCGTGAAAGTGTGTTTAAATGCGTGTAAGTTTGTGTAAGTGCGTGTAAGTGCGTTTAAGTACATGTAAGTGCAAGAACGTGCGTGTAAGTGCGTGTAAGTACGTGTAAGTGTGTACAAGTACGTGTAAGTTCGTGTAAGTGCATGTAAGTTCGTGTGAGTGTGTGTAAGTGAGTGTAAATGCGTGTAAGTGCGTATAAGTGCGTGTAAGTGTGTGTAAGTGCGTGTAAGTGCGTGTAAGTGCATGTAAGTATGTGTAAGTACGTGTAAGTACAAGTAAGTACGTGTCAGTGTGTGTAAGTGTGTGTAAGTACGTGTAAATGCGTGAAAGTGTGTGTAAGTGTGTGAAAGTGCGTGTAAGTACGTGTAAGTACGTGTAAGTGCGTGCAAGTACGTGTAAGTGTGTGTAGGTGTGTTTAAGTGTGTGTATGTGCGTGTAAGTGCGTGTAAGTACCTGTAAGTACGTGTAAGTACGTGTGAGTACATGTAAGTTTGTGTAAGTGACTGTCAGTTCGAGTAAGTGCGTGTAAGTACATGTGATTGCGTGTAAGCACGAGTAAGTGCGTATAAGTGTGGGTAAATGCGTGTAAGTGCATGTAAGTGCGTGTAAGTGCATGTATGTATGTGTAAGTTTATGTAGGTGAATGTAAGTTCGTGTAAGTGTGTGAAAGTGCATGTAAGTGCGTGTGAGTGTGTATAAGTGCGTGTGTGTGTGTGTAAGTGCGTGTAAGTGTGGATAAGTGTGTGTAAGCGCATGAAAGTGCGTGTACGTGTGTGTTAGTGCGTGTTAGTGCGTGTGAGTGCATGTAAGAGCGTGTAAGGGCATACAAGTGCGTGTAAGTGCAGTTTAAGTTCGTGTAAGTTCGTGTAAGCGTGTGTAATTACGTGTACGTTTGTGTAAGTGCGTGTAAGTGTGTGTAAGTGCTAAAAGTGAGTGTCAGTACGTATAAGTGCGTGTGAGTACGTGTAAGTGCATGTAAGTGCATGTAAGTGTGTGTAAGTGCGTGTAAGTACGTGTAAGTACGTATAAGTGTGTATAAGTGTGTGTAAGTATGTATAAGTGCGTGTAAGTGTGTGTAAGTGCGTATGCGTGTGTGTAAGAATGTATAAGTGCGTGTAAGTGCATGTAAGTGTGTGTAAGGGCGTGTAAGTACGTGTAAGTACGTATAAGTGTGTATAAGTGTGTGTAAGTATGTATAAGTGCGTGTAAGTGTGTGTAAGTATGTGTAAGTGCGTGTAAGTGTGTGTAAGTATGTGTAAGTGCGTGTAAGTGTGTGTAAGTATGTGTAAGTGCGTGTAAGTGTGTGTAAGTATGTGTAAGTGCGTGTAAGTGTGTGTAAGTATGTGTAAGTGCGTGTAAGTGTGTGTAAGTATGTGTAAGTGCGTGTAAGTGTGTGTAAGTATGTGTAAGTGCGTGTAAGTGTGTGTAAGTGTGTGTAAGTGCGTGTAAGTGCATGTAAGTGCATGTAAGTGTGTGTAAGTGCGTGTAAGTACGTGTAAGTACGTATAAGTGTGTATAAGTGTGTGTAAGTATGTATAAGTGCGTGTAAGTGTGTGTAAGTGCGTATGAGTGTGTGTAAGAATGTATAAGTGCGTGTAAGTGCATGTAAGTGTGTGTTCGTGCGTGTAAGTATGTGTAAGTGTGTAGAAGTTTGTGTAAGTGTGTGTTAATGCGTGTAAGTGTGTTTAAGTGCGTGTAAGTATGTCTTAGTGCATGTAAGTGCGTGTAAGTGTGTGTAAGTGCGTGTAAGTTCGTATAAGTAAGTGTAAGTGTGTGTAAGTACTTATAAGTGCGTGAAAGTGCGTGTAAATGCGTGTAAGTGCAAGAAAGTACGTGTAAGTGCGTGTAAGTGCGTGTAAGTGCGTGTAAGTTTGAATGTGTGCATGTAAGTTCCTGTGAGTGTGTGTAAGTGCGTGTACTTGCGTGTAAGTGCGTGTAAGTGTGTATAAGTACGTGTAAGTGCCTGTAAGTACGTTTAAGTATGTGTAAGTGCAAGTAAGTGCATGTAAGTGCATATAAGTGCGTGTATGTGCGTGTAAGCACGTGTAAGTGCGTGTAAGTGCATGTAAGTACATGTAAATACGTGTACATATGTGTAAGTGCGTGTAAGTGCGTGTAAGTTCGTGTAAGTGCGTGTAAGTGCATGTAAGTGCGTGTAAGTCCGTGTAAGTGCGTGTAAGTACATGTAAGTACATGTAAGTACGTGTAAGTTCGTGTAAGTGACTGTCAGTTCGTGTAAGTGCGTGTAAGTGGATGTAAGTGCGTGTAAGTACGTGTAAGTGTGTGTAAGTACGTGTAAGTGCATATAAGTGTGTGTAAATGCGTGTAAGTACGTGTAAGTGCGTGTAAGTGCGTGTAATTACGTGTACGTATGTGTAAGTGAATGTACGTTCCTGTAAGTGTGTGTAAGTACGTGTAAGTACATGTAAGTGTGTGTAAGTGCGTGTAGGTGCGTATAAGTGGGTGTAAGTGCGTGTAAGTGCGTGTAAATGCGTGTAAGTGCCTGTAAGTGCGTGTAAGTATTTGTAAGTGCGTCTAAGTGCATGTAAGTGCATGTAAGTGCGTGTAAGTGCGTATAAGTGCGTATAAGTGCGTATAAGTAAGTGTAAGTGCGTATAAGTGCGTGCAAGTGCGTATAAGTGCGTATAAGTGTGGTGTAAATAGCTGTAAGTGTGTGTAAGTGCATGTAAGTGCGTATAATTGCATATAAGTGCGTATAAGTGCGTGTGAGTGCATGTAAGTGCGTGTTAGTGCGTGTAAGTGTATGTAAAAGCGTGTAAGTATGTGTACGTGCGTGTAAGTGCTTATAAGTACATGTAAGTGCGTGTAAGTGCATGTAAGTGCGTGTAGGTACGTGTAAGTACGTGTGAGTGCATGTAAGTGTGTGTAAGTGCCTGTAAGTACGTGTAAGTACGTGTAAGTACGTGTAAGTTTGTGTAAGTGTGTGTAAATACTTGTAAGTACATGTAAGTGCGTGTAAGTGTGTGTAATGGCGTGTAAGTACGGTTAAAGTTTGTGTGATTGCGTGTGAGTGCGTGTAAGTGCGTATAAGTATGTATAAGTGTGTATAAGTGCGTGTAAGTGCAGTTTAAGTCCGTGTAAATGCGTATACGTGCCTGTAAGTACGTGTATGTGCGTGTAAGTGTATGTAAGTGTATGTAAGTGCGTGTACGTGTGTGGAAGTATGTGTAAGTGCGTGTAAGTGCGTATAAGTATGTGTAAGTGCGTGCAAGTGCTTATAAGTGCATGTTAGTGCATGTAAGTGTGTGTAAGTGTGTGTAAGTGCGTATAAGTGCCTGTAAGTGCATGTAAGTGTTTGTAGGTGCGTGTACGTACGTATAAGTGTGTGTAAGTGTGTGTAAGTGCATGTAAGTGCGTGTACGTATGTATAAGTTCGTGTAAGTGCGTGTAAGTGCATGTACGTGCGTGTAAGTGCGTGTAAGTGCGTCTAAGTGCATGTAAGTGCGTGTAAGTACGTGTACGTACGTGTAAGCATGTGTAAGGGCATGTAAGTGTGGTGTAAGTATGAGTAAGTTGGTGTAAGTGCATGTTAGTATGTAGAAGTGTGTGTAAGTGCGTGTAAGTGTGTGTAAGTGCGTGCAAGTGCGTGTAAGTACGTATAAGTGTGTGTAAGTGTCTCTCAGTGCGTATAAGTGTGTGTAAAAGCGTATAAGTGCATGTAAGTATGTGTAAGTATGTGTAAGTGCGTGTAAGTGCATGTAAGTGGATGTAGGTGCGTGTAGGTACGTGTAAGTGCGTGTAAGTGCGTGTAAGTACGTGTACGTGTGTGTAAGTGCGTATAAGTGCATGTAAGTATGTATAAGTGCGTCTAAGTGCGTGTAAGTGCATGTAAGTGCGTGTAAGTGCCTGTAAGTGCGTGTGCATACGTGTAAGTGTGTGTAAGTGCGTGTAAGTGCATGTTAGTATGTGCAAGTATGTGTAGAAGCGAGTAAGTACGTGTAAGTGCGTGTAAGTGCGTGTAAGTACGTGTACGTGTGTGTAAGTGCGTATAAGTGCATGTAAGTATGTATAAGTGCGTCTAAGTGCGTGTAAGTGCATGTAAGTGCGTGTAAGTGCCTGTAAGTGTGTGTGCATGCGTGTAAGTCTGTGTAAGTGCGTGTAAGTGCATGCTAGTAGGTGCAAGTATGTGTAGAAGCGAGTAAGTAGGTGTAAGTGTGTGTAAGAGCATGTAAGTGCGTGTAACTGTATGTAAGTGCGTGTAAGTGTGTGTAAGTGTGTATAAGTGTGTTTAAGTGCATGTAAGTACGTGTAAGTGCGTGTAAGTGCGTGTAAGCGTATATAAGTGTGTATAAGTGCATGTAAGTGCGTATAAGTGTCTGTAAGTATGTGTGAGTACGTGTGAGTGCGTGTAAGTATGTATAGGTGCGTGTAAGCACGTGTAAGTGTGTATACGTACGTGTCAGTGCATGTAACTGCGTGTAAGTGTGTGTAAGTACGTATAAGTTTGTGTAAGTGCATATCAATGCGTGTAAGTACGTGTAAGTGTGTGTAAGTGCGTATAAGTATATAGAAGTGCATTTAAGGTCGTGTAAGAGCGTGTAAGAGTGTATAAGTGCGTATAAGTGCGTGTAAGTGCGTGTAAGTACATGAGTAAAAGAGTGTATAACTGCGTGTAAGTACGTATAAGTGCGTACACGTGCATGTAAGTGTGTGTTAGTGTGTGTATGTGTATGTAAGTGTGTGTAAGTGTGTGTAAGTGTGTGTAAGTGCGTGTAAGTACATGAAGGTACATGTTGATGCGTGTAAGTGGGTGTAAGTATGTATAAGTGCGTGTAAGTACGTATAAGTGTGTGTAAGTATGTATAAGTACATATAAGTACGTGTATGTGCGTCTAAGTGTGTGTAAGTGCATGTAAGTGCGTGTAAGTGCGTGTAAGTGCGTATAAATGTGGTTTAAGTATGTGTAAGTTCGTGTAATTGCGTGTAATTGCGTACAAGTGTGTGTAAGTGTGTGTAAGTGTGTGTAAGTTCGTGTATGTGTGTGTAAGTGTGTGTAAGTGCATGTAAGTGCATGTTAGTACGTGTAAGTGTATGTAGAAGTGTGTAAGTGCGTGGAAGTGCGTGTAAGAGCATGTAAGTGCGTGTAACTGCATGTAAGTACATGTAAGTGCGTGTAAGTGCTTATAAGTGCGTGTAAGTGCCTATAAGTGTGTGTAAGTGCGTATAAGTGCGTGTAAGTGCATGTAACTACGTGTAAGTATGCGTAAGTTTGTATAAGTGAATGTAAGTTCGTGTAAGTACGTGTAAGTGTGTATAAGTGCGTGTAAGTGCGTGTAAGTGCAAGTAAGGGTGTGTAAGTGTGTGTAAGTGCGAGTATGGGTGTAAGTGTGTGTAATTGTGTGTAAGTGCGTGTAAGTACGTGTTAGTTTGTGTAAGTGAATGTAAGTTCGTGTAAGTGCGTGTCTGTGTGTGTAAGTGCGTATAAGTGCGTGTAAGTGTGTGTAAGTGCGAGTATGGGTGTAAGTGTGTGTAATTGTGTGTAAGTGCGTGTAAGTACGTGTTAGTTTGTGTAAGTGAATGTAAGTTCGTGTAAGTGCGTGTCTGTGTGTGTAAGTGCGTATAAGTGCGTGTAAGTATGTGTGAGTCCGTGTAAGTGTGTATAAGTGTGTATAAGTTCATGTAAGTGCGTGTAAGTGCATGTACGTACGTGTAAGTGTGTGTAAGTACATGTAAGTGTGTGTTAGTGTGTGTAAGTGCGTGTAAGTGCGTGTTAGTGCGTGTGAGTACGTGTAAGAGCGTGTAATTGCATGTAAGTGTGTGTAAGTGCAGTTTAAGTTCGTGTAAGTGCGTGTAAGTGTGTATAAGTGCAGTTAAAGTTTGTATAAGTGCAGGTAAGTACGTGTAAGTGTGTGTAAGTATGTGTAAGTGTGTATACGTGCGTATAAGTACATGTAAGTGCAGTTTAAGTGGGTGTAATCTTGTGTAAGTTTGTGTAAGTGCGTGTAAGTGCGTGTAAGTGCGTGTTAGTGCGTGTAAGTGCGTGTAAGTACGTGTAAGTGTGTGTAAGTACGTATACGTGCATGTAAGTATGTGCAAGTGTGTGTAAGAGTGTGTTTTAGTGCATGTAAGTGCGTATAAGTACGTGTAAGTACGTGTAAGTATGTGTAAGTACGTGTAGGTATGTGTAGGTGTGTGTAAGTGCGTGTAAGTACGTGTAAGTGTATGTAAGTGCGTATATATGCGTATAAGTGCGTGTAAGTGCGTGTAAATATGTGTAAGTATGTGTAAGTGCGTGTAAGTGCGTATGAGTACATTTAAGTATGTATAAGTGCGTCTAAGTGCGTGTTAGTGCGCGTGAGTGCGTATAAGAGCATGTAAGTGCGTGTAAGTGCGTGTAAGTATGTGTAAATGCGTGTAAGTGTGTGTAAGTACGTGCAAGTGCGTATAAGTGTGTGTACGTTTGTGTCCGTGTGTGTAAGTGCATGTAATTGCATGTAAGTACGTGTAAGTACATGAAAGTATGTGTAAGTGCAAGTAAGTGCATGTAAGTACGTGTAAGTACGTGTAAGAACGTGTAAGTTCATGTAAGTGCGTGTAAGTGCGTGTAAGTGCGTGTAAGTATGTGTAAGTGTGTAAGTGCGTATAAGTGCGGTTTAAGTTTGTGTAAGTGCGTGTAAGTGCATGTAACTGCGTTTAAGTGCGTATACGTGCGTGTAAGTGTGTGTAAGTGCTTGTAAGTGCGTGTGAGTGCAGTTAAGTGGATATAATTTTGTATAAATTTGTGTAAGTGTGTGTAAGTGCGTGTAAGTGGGTATAAGCGTGTGTAAGTGCGTGTAAGAGCGTGTAGGTGTGTGTAAGTATGTGTAAGTGCGTGTAAGTGCGTGTAAGTGCGTGTAAGTGCATGTAAGTGCGAATAAGTACGTGTAAGTGTGTGTAAGTGCGTGTAAGTGCGTGTAAGTACGTGCAAGTACGTGTTAGTGCATATAAGTGCATATAAGTGCATATAAGTGCATGCAAGTGCGTGTAAGTGTGGTTTAAGTACGTGTAAGTTTGTATAAGTGCGTGTAAGTGTGTAAGTTTGTGTAAGTGCGAGTAAGTACGTATAAGTGCGTGTAAGTACGTATAAGTGCATGTAAGTGCGTGTAAGTGCGTGTAAGTACGTGTAAGTGCATGTAAGTGCGTGTAAGTGTGGTTTAAGTGCGTGTAAGTTTGTGTAAGTGCGTGTAAGTGCGTATAAGTGCGTGTAAGTACGTATAAGTGCGTGTAAGTGCGTGTAAGTGCGTGTAAGCATGTGTAAGTGCGTGTAAGTGGGTGTAAGTAGGAATAAGTGTGTGTAAGTACATGTAAGTGCGTGTAAGTACGTGTAAGTGCGTGTAAGTGTGTGTAAGTGTGTATAAGTGCGTGTAGGTACGTGTAGGTATGTGTAAGTGCGTATAAGTGCGTGTAAGTACGTATAAGTGCATGTAAGTGCGTGTAAGTGCGTGTAAGTGCATGTAAGTGCGTGTAAGTGTGTGTAAGTGTGTGTAAGTACGTGTAAGTGCATGTAAGTGCGTGTAAGTGTGTGTAAGTGTGTATTAGTGCGTGTAGGTACGTGTAGGTATGTGTAAGTGCGTATAAGTGCGTGTAAGTACGTGTAAGTGTGTGTAAGTGCGTGTCAGTGCGTGTAAGTGCATGTAAGTGCGTGTAAGTGTGGTTTAAGTGCGTGTAAGTTTGTGTAAGTGCGTGTAAGTGCGTACAAGTGTGTGTAAGTGCATGTAAGTGTATGTAAGTGCGTATAAGTGCGTGTAAATGCGTGTAGGTGCGTGTAAGTACGTGTTACTGCATCTAAGTGTGTGTAAAAGTGTGTAAGTGTGTGTAAGTGCGTGTAAGTGTCTGTAAGTGTGTGTAAGTGTGTGTAAGTGTGTGTAAGTGCGTGTAAGTGCGTGTGAGTGCGTGTGAGTGTGCATAAGTATGTGTAAGTGCGTGTAAGGTGGTGTAAGAGCTTGTAAGAGTGTGGAAGTCTGTGTAAGTGCATGTAAGTGCGTATAAGTGCATATAAGTGTATGTAAGTGTTTGTAAGTTCATGTAAGTGCATGTAAGTGCGTGTAAGTGCGTGTAAGTACGTGTAAGTATGTGTAAGTGCGTGTCAGTGCATGTAAGTGCGTTTAAATGCATGTAAGTACGTGTAAGTGCATGTAAGTGCGTGTAAGTGTGTATAAGTATGTGTAAGTGTGTGTAAGGTGGTATAAGAGCGTATAAGAGTATGTAAGTGCGTGTAAGTGCGTGTAAGTACGTATAAGTATGTGTAAGTGCATGTGAGTGTGTGTAAGTTCGTGTAGGTATGTATAAGTGCGTGTAAGTGCGTATAAGTGCGTGCAAGTACGTGTAAGTACGTGTAAGTGTAAGAAAGGGCGTGAAAGTATGTGTAAGTGGGTGTAAGTGCGTGTAAATGCGTGTAACTGTGTGTACGTGTGTGTAAGTGTGTGTAAGTGCGTGAAAGTCTGTGTAAGTGTGTGTAAGTACATGGAAGTGCGTGTAAGTTTAAGTAAGTGTAAGTACGTGTAAGTACGTGTAAGTGCGTGTAAGTGTGTGTTAGTGCGTATAAGTGCGTGTAAGTACGTGTAAGTGTGTGTAAGTGCGTGTAAGTACGTGTAAACTCGTGTAAGTGAATGTAAGTTTGTGTACGTGCGGGTAAGTACGTGTAAGTGCGTGTAAGTGTGTGTTAGTGCGTATAAGTGCGTGTAAGTACGTGTAAGTGTGTGTAAGTGCGTGTAAGTACGTGTAAACTCGTGTAAGTGAATGTAAGTTTGTGTACGTGCGGGTAAGTACGTGTAAGTGCGTGTAAGTGCGTGTAAGTGCGTGTAAGCATGTGTAAGTGCGTGTAAGTGTGTGTAAGTAGGAATAAGTGTGTGTAAGTACATGTAAGTGCGTGTAAGTGCGTGTAAGTGTGTGTAAGTCTGTGTAAGTATGTGTTAGTACGTATAAAAGCGTATAAGTGCGTATAAGAGCGTGTAAGTGCATGTAAGTGCGTCTAAGCACGGTCTGAGTTCGTGTAAGTGAGTGTAAGTGTATGTAAGTTCGTGTAAGTTCATGAAATTGCGTGTACGTGCGTATAAGTGCATGTAAGCGCATGTAAGTGCGTGTAAGTCCGTGTAAGTACGTCTAAGTACAGTTTAAGTTCGGGTGAGTACGTGTAAGTGTGTGTAAGTGCATGAAAGTATGTGTAAGTGCGTGTAAGTATGTATAAGTGCATTTAAGTATGTGTAAGTGTGTGTAAGTGCGTGTAAGTTTGTGTAAGTATGTATAAGTGCGTGTAAGTGCGTGTAGTATGTGTAAGTACATGTAAGTACGTGTAAGTGCAAGGAAGTACGTGTAAGTACGTGTAAGTGCACGTAAGCACGTGTAAGTGCGTGTAAGTTTGTGTAAGTGCGTGTAAGTGCATGTAAGTGCGTGTAAGTGCATGTAAGTGCGTCTAAGTGCGTGTAAGTACGGGTAAGTGCAGTTTAAGTGGGTGTTATTTTGTGTAAGTTTGTGTAAGTGTGTATAAGTGCGTGTAAGTGCATGTAAGTGAGTGTAAGTGAGACAAAGTGCGTGTAAGTATGTGTAAGCGTGTGTGAGTACGTATAAGTGCGTGCAAGTACGTGTAAGTGCGTATTAGTGTGTGTATGTGTGTGTAAGTGCGTGTAAGTGCGTGTAAGTGCGTGTAAGTGCGTGTAAGTGCATGTAGGTACGTGTAGGTACGTGTAAGTACGTGTAAGTGCGTGTAAGTGCGTGTAAGTCCGTATAAGTGCCTGTAAGTGCGTGTAAGTGCGTGTAAGTGTGTGTAAGTACGTGTAAGTGCGTGTAAGTACGTATAAGTGCGTGTAAGTATGTGTAAGTTCGTGTAAGTGCGTGTCAGTGTGTGTAAGTGCGTGTAAGTGCGTGTAAGTACGTGTAAGTACATGTAAGTGCGTATAAGTACGTGTAAGTGTGTGTAAGTGCGTGTAAGTACGTGTAAGTGCGTGTAAGTGCGTGTAAGTCCGTATAAGTGCCTGTAAGTGCGTGTAAGTGCGTGTAAGTGTGTGTAAGTACGTGTAAGTGCGTGTAAGTACGTATAAGTGCGTGTAAGTATGTGTAAGTTCGTGTAAGTGCGTGTCAGTGTGTGTAAGTGCGTGTAAGTGCGTGTAAGTACGTGTAAGTACATGTAAGTGCGTATAAGTACGTGTAAGTGTGTGTAAGTGCGTGTAAGTACGTGTAAGTGCGTGTAAGTGCGTGTAAGTCCGTATAAGTGCCTGTAAGTGCGTGTAAGTGCGTGTAAGTGTGTGTAAGTACGTGTAAGTGCGTGTAAGTACGTATAAGTGCGTGTAAGTATGTGTAAGTTCGTGTAAGTGCGTGTCAGTGTGTGTAAGTGCGTGTAAGTGCGTGTAAGTACGTGTAAGTACATGTAAGTGCGTATAAGTACGTGTAAGTGTGTGTAAGTGCGTGTAAGTACGTGTAAGTGCGTGTAAGTGCGTGTAAGTCCGTATAAGTGCCTGTAAGTGCGTGTAAGTGCGTGTAAGTGTGTGTAAGTACGTGTAAGTGCGTGTAAGTACGTATAAGTGCGTGTAAGTATGTGTAAGTTCGTGTAAGTGCGTGTCAGTGTGTGTAAGTGCGTGTAAGTGCGTGTAAGTACGTGTAAGTACATGTAAGTGCGTATAAGTACGTGTAAGTGTGTGTAAGTGCGTGTAAGTACGTGTAAGTGCGTGTAAGTGCGTGTAAGTCCGTATAAGTGCCTGTAAGTGCGTGTAAGTGCGTGTAAGTGTGTGTAAGTACGTGTAAGTGCGTGTAAGTACGTATAAGTGCGTGTAAGTATGTGTAAGTTCGTGTAAGTGCGTGTCAGTGTGTGTAAGTGCGTGTAAGTGCGTGTAAGTACGTGTAAGTACATGTAAGTGCGTATAAGTACGTGTAAGTGTGTGTAAGTGCGTGTAAGTACGTGTAAGTGCGTGTAAGTGCGTGTAAGTCCGTATAAGTGCCTGTAAGTGCGTGTAAGTGCGTGTAAGTGTGTGTAAGTACGTGTAAGTGCGTGTAAGTACGTATAAGTGCGTGTAAGTATGTGTAAGTTCGTGTAAGTGCGTGTCAGTGTGTGTAAGTGCGTGTAAGTGCGTGTAAGTACGTGTAAGTACATGTAAGTGCGTATAAGTACGTGTAAGTGTGTGTAAGTGCGTGTAAGTGTGTGTAAGTACGTGTAAGTGCGTGTAAGTACGTGTAAGTGTGTGTAAGTGTGTGTGGGTGCGTGTAGGTGTGTGTAAGTGCGTGTAAGTGCGTGTAAGTGCGTGTAAGTGCGTATACATGCGTCTAAGTACGTGTAAGTGCGTGTAAGTGCGTGTAAGTACGTGTAAGTACATGTAAGTGCGTATAAGTACGTGTAAGTATGTGTAAGTGCGTCTAAGTGCGTGTTAGTACGTGTGAGTGTGTGTAAGGGCGTGTAAGTGCATGTAGGTGCGTGTAAGTGCGGTTTAAGTTTCTGTAAGTGAGTGTACGTACGTGTAAGTACGTATAAAGTCGTGTAAGTGTGTGTAAGTGTGTGTAAGTACTAAAAGTACGTGTATTTGCGTATAAGTGCGTATTAGTGTGTGTTAGTGTGTGTAAGTGTACTTTAAGTTCGTGTAAGTACGTGTAAGTGCGTGTAAGTATGTATAAGTGCGTGTAAGTGCGTGTAAGTATGTGTAAATGCATGTAAGTACATGTAAGTGCAGGTAAGTGCGTGTAAGTTTGTGTAAGTGTATGTAAGTGCATGTAAGTGCGTCTAAGTGTGTAGTATGTGTAAGTGTAGTTTAAGTGGGTGTTATTTTGTGTAAGTTCGGATAAGTGCGTGGAAGTACGTGTAAGTGCATGTAAGTGAGTGTAAGT
>SZWC01000338.1:49589-75561 GCA_023375785.1 Penium margaritaceum | reverse complement strand
GCGTGTAAGTGCATGTAAGTGCGTGTAAGTGCGTGTAAGTGCGTATACATGCGTCTAAGTACGTGTAAGTGCATGTAAGTGCGTGTAAGTACGTGTAAGTACGTGTAAGTGCGTATAAGTATGTGTAAGTATGTGTAAGTGCGTCTAAGTGCATGTTAGTACGTGTGAGTGTGTGTAAGGGCGTGTAAGTGCATGTAAGTGTGTGTAAGTGCGGTTTAAGTTCGTGCAAGTGAGTGTACGTACGTGTAAGTACGTATAAAGTCGTGTAAGTGTGTGTAAGTGTGTGTAAGTACTAAAAGTACGTGTATTTGCGTATAAGTGCGTATTAGTGCGTGTTAGTGTGTGTAAGTGTACTTTAAGTTTGTGTAAGTACGTGCAAGTACGTGTAAGTATGTATAAGTGCGTGTAAGTGCGTGTAAGTATGTGTAAATGCGTGTAACCACATGTAAGTGCATGTAAGTGCGTGTAAGTTTGTGTAAGTGTATGTAAGTGCATGTAAGTGCGTCTAAGTGTGTCGTATGTGTAAGTGTAGTTTAAGTGGGTGTTATTTTGTGTAAGTTCGGATAAGTGCGTGGAAGTACGTGTAAGTGCATGTAAGTGAGTGTAAGTGAGACTAAGTGCGTGTAAGTACATGTAAGTGCGTATAAGTACATATAAGTGCGTACAAGTGCATGTAAGTGTGTGTCAGTGTGTGTATGTGTGTGTAAGTGCGTGTAAGTGTGTGTAAGTGTGTGTAAGTGCGTGTAAGTACATGAAGGTACATGTAGGTGCGTGTAAGTGCGTGTAAGTACATGAAGGTACATGTAGGTGCGTGTAAGTGCGTGTAAGTATGTGTAAGTGTGTGTAAGTGCGTGTAAGTGTGTGTAAGTATGTATAAGTGCATGTAAGTATGTGTAAGTGCGTCTAAGTGCGTGCAAGTGGGTGTAAGTGCGTGTAAGTGCGTGTACGTGCGTATAAGTGTGGTTTAAGTACGTGCAAGTCCGTGTAATTATGTGTAATTGCGTACAAGTGTGTGTAAGTGCGTGAAAGTGCGTGTAAGTTCGTGTACGTGTGTGTAAGGGCGTGTAAGTGCATGTAAGTACGTGTTAGTATGTGTAAGTCTATGTAGAAGTGTGTAAGTGCGTGAAAGTGTGCGTAAGATCATGTAAGTGCGTGTAACTGCATGTAAGTGCGTGTAAGTGCGTGTAAGTGTGTGTAAGTGTGTGTAAGTGCATGTGAGTAAGTGTAAGTGCATGTAAGTACGTGTAAGTGTGTGTAAGTGTATGTAAGTTCGTGTAAGTGCGTATAAGTGCGTGTAAGTATGTGTGAGTGTGTGAGAGTACGTGTAAGTATGTGTAAGTGTGTGTACGTGCATGTAAGTTTGTGAAAGTGCATGTAAATGCGTGTAAGTACATGTAAGTGTGTGTAAGTGTGTGTAAGTATGTGGAAGTGCGTGTAAGGTCGTGTAAGAGCGTGCAAGAGCATATAAGTATGTATAAGTGCGTGTAAGTACGTGTAAGTGCGTATAAGTGTGTGTAAGTGTATGTAATTACGTGTAACTGTGTATAAGTGCGTGTAAGTACTTGTAAGTATGTGTAAGTTCGTGTAAGTGTGTGTAAGTTCCTGTAAGTGCGTGTAAGTGCGTGTAAGTACGTGTAAGTGCATGTAAGTGCGTGTAAGTGTGTGTAAGTGCATGTAAGTGTGTGTAAGTACGTGTGAGTGCAAATTAGTATGTATAAGTACGTGTAAGTGCGTGTAAGTGCGTATCAGTGTGTGTAAGTACGTGTAAGTGCGTGTAAGTGCATGTAAGTACGTGTAAGTACGTGTAAGTGCGTGTAAGTGCCTGTAAGTACGTGTAAGTGCGTATAAGTATGTGTAAGTGTGTGTAAGTGCATGTAAGTATGTGTGAGTTTGTGTAAGTGAATGTAAGTTCGTGTAAGTACATGTAAGTGTGTATAAGTGCGTGTAAGTGTGTGTGTTAGTGCGCGTGAGTGCGTGTTAGTGCGCGTGAGTGCGTGTAAGAGTACGTAAGTGCCTGTAAGTGCGTGTAAGTGACGTCTAAGTTTGTGTAAGTGACTGTAAGTGCGTGTAAGTATGTGTAAGTTCGTGTAAGTGCGTGTAAGTGTGTGTAAGTGCTATAAGTGCGTGTAAGTGCGTATACGTGTGTGTAAGTGCATGTAAGTGTGTGTAAGTCTGTATAAGTGCGTGTAACTGTGTGTAAGTATGTATAAATGCACGTAAGTGCGTGTAAGTGCGTGTAAGTGTTTGTAAGTTTGTTTAAGTGTGTGTAAGTGTGTGTAAGTGCATGTAAGTACGTGTAAGTACATGAAAGTATGTGTAAGTGCAAGTAAGTGCGTGTAAGTACGTATAAGTACGTGTAAGTACGTGTAAGTGTGTGTAAGTGCGTATAAGTACGGTTTAAGTTTGTGTAAGTGTGTGTAAGTGCGTGTAACTGCGTATAAGCGTGTGTAAATGCGATAAAGTGTGTGTAAGTGCGTGTAAGAGCTGTGAGTGCAGTTTAGTGGATGTAATTTTGTGTAAATTCGTATAAGTGTGTGTAAGTGTGTATAAGTGTGTGTAAGTGCGTCTAAGTGAGTGTAAGTGCATGTAAGTGCGTGTAAGTGCGTGTAAGTGTGTGTAAGTGCATGTAAGTGTGTGTAAGTACGTGTAAGTACGTGTTAGTGCATACAAGTGCATGTAAGTGCGTGCAAGTGCGTGTAAGTGTGGTCTAAGTGTGTGTAAGTTTGTGTAAGTGCGTGTAAGTGCGTGTAAGTTTGTGTAAGTACGATTAAGTACGTGTAAGTATGTGTAAGTGTGTATAAGTGTATGTAAGTACGTGTAAGTGCGTGTAAGTGTGTGTAGTTATGTGTAAGTACGGTTTACGTTCATGTAAGTGCGTGTAAGTCCATGTAAGTGCGTATAAGTGCGTGCAAGTGTTGTTTAAGTGTGTGTACTTTTGTGTAAGTTTGTGTAAGTGCATGTAAGTACGTGTAAGTGTGTGTAAGTGCGTGTAAGTGCATGTAAGTACATAAAAGTACGTGTAAGTGCGGTTAAGTGCGTGTAAGTGTGGGTAAGTATGTGTAAGAGCGTGTAAGTGTGTGTAGGTACGTGTAATTTTGTGTAAGTGCGTGGAAGTGCGTGTTAGTGCGTGTAAGTGCGTGTAAGTGCCTGCAAGTGCTTGTAAGTGTGTGTAAGTGGGTGTAAGTGCGTGTAAGTGCGTGTACATTTGTGTAAGTGCATGTAAGTGCGTATAAGTTCGTATAAGTGCGTGTAAGTGCGTGTAAGTGCGTATAATTGTGTGTAAGTGCGTTTAAGTACGTGTAAGTGCATGTAAATGCATGTAAGTGCATGTAAGTTTGTGTAAGTATGTGTTAGTACGTGTAGGTTTGTGTAGGTACGTGTATGTGCCGGTAAGTGCGTGTAAGTGCGTGTACGACGCGTGTAAGTTCGTGTAAGTGCGTATAAGTGCGTGTAAGTGCTCGTATGTGCGTGTAAGTGTGTGTAAGTGGGTGTAAGTGCGTGTAACTTTGTGTAAGTGCGTGCAAGTGTGTGTAAGTGCATGTTAGTGCGTGTAAGTACATGCAAGTGCGTGTAAGTACGTGTAAGTGTGTGTAAGTACGTGTAAGTTTATGTAAGTGCGTATAAGTCCGTGTAAGTGCATGTAAGTGTGTCTAAGTGCATGTATGTACGGTTCAAGTTTGTGTAAGTTCGTGTAAGTGCGTGTAAGTGCGTGAAAGTACGTGTAAGTGCGTGTAAGTGCGAGGAAGTGTGTGTAAGTGCGTGTAAGTATGTGTAAGTGCGTGTAAGTGCGTGTAAATGCGTGTAAGTGCGTGTAAGTTCGTGTAAGTGCGTGTTAGTGCGTGTACGTTCATGTAGGTCCGTGTAAGTGCCTGTAAGTGCGTGTAAGGTGCGTGTAAATTTGTATAAGTGTGTGGAAGTTGGTGTAAGTGCGTGTAAGTACGTTTAAGTGCGTGTAAGTTTGTGTAAGTGCGTGTAAGTGCGTGGAAGTGCGCGTAAGTGCGTGTAAGTGCGTGTAAGTGCTCGTATGTACGTGTAAGTGCGTGTAAGTGCGTGTAACTTTGTGTTAGTACGTGCAAGTGCGCGTAAGTGCATGTAAGTGCGTATAAGTGCATGTAAGTGCATGTAAGTGTGTATAAGTGCGTGTAAGTGCATGTAAGTACGTGTAAATGCGTGTAAGTGCGTATAAGTGCATGTAAGTGCATGTAAGTGTGTATAAGTGCGTGTAAGTGCATGTAAGTACGTGTAAATGCGTGTAAGTGCGTGTACATGTGTGTAAATGCATGTAGGTGCGTGTAAGTGTGTGTAAGTGCGCGTACGTTCCTGTAGGTATGTGCAAGTACGTGTCAGTGCGTGTAAGTATGTGTAAGTGCGTGTATGTGTGTATGAGTGCGTGTAAGTGGATGTAAGAGCGTGTAAGAGTGTGTAAGTGCATGTAAGAGTGTGTAAGTGCGTGTTAGCGCGTATAAGTATGTTTACATACGTGTAAGTGCGTGTAAGTGCATATAATCGGGTGTAAGTGCATGTAAGTGCGTTTGAGTACGTGTAAGTGGGTGTAAGTGCGTGTAAGTGCGTGTTAGTACGTGTAAGTGCGTGTAAGAGCGTGTAAGTTCATGTAAGTGTGTGTAAGTGCGTGTAAGTGCATAAAAGTGCGTGTAAGTGCGTGTAAGCGCGTGTAAATGCAGTTGAAGTTTGTGTAAGTGCGTGTAAGTGCGTAAAAGTTTGTGTAAGTGCGTGTAAGTGCGTGTAAGTGCGTGTAAGTATGTGTAAGTACGTGTAAGTACGTGTAAGTGCAAGTAAGTGCATGTAAGTACGTGTAAGTTCATGTAAGTGCGTGTAAGTGCGTGTAAGTGCATGTAAGTGTGTGGGAGTGTGTATAAGTGCGGTTTAAATTCATATAAGTGCGTATAAGTGCATGTAAGTGTGTGTAAGTGCGTGTAAGTGCGGTTTAAGTTCGTGTAAGTGCATGTAAGTGCGTGAAAGTGCGTGTCAGTGCGTGTAAGTGTGTGGAATTTCATGTAAGCTCGTGTAAGTGTGTGTAAGTGCGTGTAAGTATGTGTAAGTGCGTGTAAGTACGTGTAAGTGCGTGTACATGCGTGTAACTGTGTGTTAGTGCGTGTAAGTGCGTGTAAGTGTGTGTAAGTACGTGTAGGTGCATGTAAGTGCGTATTTGTGCGTGTAAATACGTGTAAGTGCGTGTTAGTACGTGTAAGTCTGGTAAGTGGGTGTACGTTTGTGTAAGTGCAAGTAAGTGCGTGTAAGTACGTGTAAGTGCATGTAAGTGAGTACAGTGACGTTTAAGTTCGTGTAAGTGAGTGTAAGTGCGTGTAAGTACGTATAAGTTCGTGTAAGTGTGTGTAAGTGTGTGTAAGTGCTATAAGTGCGTGTAAGTGCGTATACGTGTGTGTAAGAACATGTAAGTGCGTGTAAGTCTGTATAAGCGCGTGTAAGTGTGTGTAAGTATGTATAAATGCACGTAAGTGCGTGTAAGTGCGTGTAAGTGCGTGTCAGTTTGTGTAAGTGTGTGTAAGTGTGCGTAAGTGCATGTAAGTACGTGTAAGTACATGAAAGTATGTGTAAGTGCAAGTAAGTGCGTGTAAGTACGTATAAGTACGTGTAAGTACGTGTTAGTTTGTGTAAGTGCGTGTAAGTGTGTGTAAGTGCATGTAAGTATGTGTAAGTGTGTGTAAGTGCGTATAAGTACGGTTCAAGTTTGTGTAAGTGTGTGTATGTGCATGTAACTGCGTATAAGTGCGTGTAAGTGCGTGTTAGTGTGTGTAAGTGCGTGTAAGTGCGTGTGAGTGCAGTTTAGTGGATGTAATTTTGTGTAAATTCGTGTAAGTGTGTGTAAGTGTGTGTAAGTGTGTATAAGTGTGTGTAAGTGCATGTAAGTGAGTGTAAGTGCATGTAAGTGCGTGTAAGTGCGTGTAAGTGTGAGTAAGTGCATGTAAGTGTGTGTAAGTATGTATAAGTGCGTGTTAGTGCATACAAGTGCATGTAAGTGCGTGCAAGTGCGTGTAAGTGTGGTTTAAGTGTGTGTAAGTTTGTGTAAGTGTGTGTAAGTGCGTGTAAGTTTGTATAAGTACGATTAAGTACGTGTAAGTATGTGTAAGTGTGTATAAGTGCGTGTAAGTACGTGTAAGTGCGTGTAAGTCTGTGTAATTACGTGTAAGTATGATTTACGTTCATGTAAGTGCGTGTAAGTGCATGTAAGTGCGTGTAAGTGCGTGTAAGTGTGTGTAAGTGTGGTTTAAGTGTGTGTAATTTCGTGTAAGTTCGTGTAAGTGCATGTAAGTCCGTGTACGTGCATGTAAGTGTGTCTAAGTGCATGTATGTACAGTTTAAGTTCGTGTAAGTTTGTGTAAGTGCGTGTAAGTGCGTGAAAGTACGTGTAAGTGCGTGTAAATACGTGGAAGTGTGTGTAAGTGTGTGTACGTACGTGTAATTGCGTGTAAGTATGTGTAAGTGCGTGTAAGTGCGTGTAAATGTGTGTAAGTGCGTGTAAGTTCATGTAAGTGCGTGTTAGTGCGTGTACGTTCATGTAGGTGCGTGTAAGTGCCTGTAAGTGCGTGTAAGGTGCGTGTAAATTTGTGTAAGTGTGTGGAAATTGATGTAATTGCGTGGAAGTACGTGTAAGTGCGTGTAAGTTTGTGTAAGTGCGTATAAGTGCGTGGAAGTGCGCGTAAGTGCGTGTAAGTGCGTGTAAGTGCTCGTATGTACGTGTAATTGTGTGTAAGTGCGTGTAACTTTGTGTAAGTACGTGCAAGTGCGTGTAAGTGCATGTAAGTGCGTATAAGTGCATGTAAGTGCATGTAAGTGTGTATAAGTGCGTGTAAGTGCATGTAAGTACGTGTAAATGCATGTAAGTGCGTGTACGTGTGTGTAAATGCATGTAGGTGCGTGTAAGTGCGTGTAAGTGCGCGTAAGTTCCTGTAGGTATGTGCAAGTACGTGTCAGTGCGTGTAAGTATGTGCAAGTGCGTGTATGTGTGTATGAGTGCGTGTAAGTGGATGTAAGAGCGTGTAAGAGTGTGTAAGTGCATGTAAGAGTGTGTAAGTGCGTGTAAGCGCGTATAAGTATGTGTACATGCGTGTAAGTGAGTATAAGTGCGTATAAGCGCGTGTAAGTGCATGTAAGTGCGTTTAAGTACGTGTAAGTGCGTGTAAGTGTGTGTAAGTGCGTGTTAGTGCGTGTAAGTGCGTGTAAGAGCGTGTAAGTTCATGTAAGTGTGTGTAAGTGCGTGTAAGTGCATGTAAATGCGTGTAAGTGCGTGTAAGCACGTGTAAATGCAGTTGAAGTTTGTGTAAGTGCGTGTAAGTGCGTAAACGTTTGTGTAAGTGCGTGTAAGCGCGTGTAAGTGCGTGTAAGTACGTGTAAGTACGTGTAAGTCCGTGTAAGTGCAAGTAAGTGCATGTAAGTACGTGTAAGTTCGTGTAAGTGCGTGTAAGTGCGTGTAAGTGCATGTAAGTGTGTGTGAGTGTGTATAAGTGCGGTTTAAATTCGTATAAGTGCGTATAAGTGCATGTAAGTGTGTGTAAGTGCGTGTAAGTGCGGTTTAAGTTCGTGTAAGTGCATGTAAGTGCGTGTAAGTGCGTGTAAGTGCATGTAAGTGTGTGTGAGTGTGTATAAGTGCGGTTTAAATTCGTATAAGTGCGTATAAGTGCATGTAAGTGTGTGTAAGTGCGTGTAAGTGCGGTTTAAGTTCATGTAAGTGCATGTAAGTGCGTGTAAGTGCGTGTCAGTGCGTGTAAGTGTGTGGGATTTCATGTAAGCTCCTGTAAGTGTGTGTACATGCGTGTAACTGTGTGTTAGTGCGTGTAAGTGCATGTAAGTGTGTGTAAGTACGTGTAGGTGCGTGAAAGTGCGTTTTAGTGCCTGTAAATACGTGTAAGTGCGTGTTAGTACGTGTAAGTACGTGTAAGTGGGTGTACGTTTGTGTAAGTGCGTGTAAGTACGTGTAAGTACGTGTAAGTACGTGTAAGTGCGTGTAAGTGTGTGTAAGTGTGTGTGCGTACGTGTAAGTGCGTGTAAGTGCGTGTAAGTGCGTGTAAGTGTGTGTCAGTGCGTGTAAGTGCGGTTTCAGTACGTGTATATTTGTGTAAGCTCCTGTAAGTGTGTGTAAGTACGTATAAGTGTGTCTAAGTGCGTGTAAGTGCGTGTAAGTGCATGTAAGTGCATGTAAGTGCGTGTAAGTGTGTGTAAGTGCGTGTTAGTGTGTGTAAGTATGTGTAAGTGCGTGTAAGTGTGTGTAAGTACGTATAAGTGTGTCTAAGTGCGTGTAAGTGCGTGTAAGTGCATGTAAGTGCATGTAAGTGCGTGTAAGTGTGTGTAAGTGCGTGTTAGTGTGTGTAAGTATGTGTAAGTGCGTGTAAGTGCATATAGGTGCATGTAATTTTGTGTAAGTGCGTGTAAGTATGTGTTAGTGCGTGTAAGTGCGTGTAAGTGCATATAAGTGCGTGTAAGTGCGTGTAAGTGTGTGTAAGTACGTATAAGTGCGTGTAAGAGCGTCTAAGTGCATGTACGTTCGTGCAAGTGCGTGTAAGTAGGTATAAGTTTGTATAAGTACGTGTAAGTGTGTGTAAGTGCGTGTAAGTGCGTGTAAGTACGTGTAAGTGCGTGTAAGTGCATGCTAGTACGTGTACGTTGGTGTAAGTGTGCGTACGTGCGTGTAAGTACATGTAAGTGCATATAAGCGTATGTAAGTTCGTGTAAGTGTGTGTAAGTACGTGTAAGTGCATGTAAGTACATGTAAGTGGGTATAAGCGTGTGTAAGTGCATGTTAGAGCGTGTAAGTGCGTGTAAGTGTGTGTAAGTGCTTGTAAGTACGTGTAAGTGTGTGTAAGTGCGTATAAGTGCGTGTAAGTTCGTGTAAGTGCATGTAAGTGCATGTAAGTGGGTGTAAGTACGTGTAAGTGCATGTAAGTGCGTGTAAGTGCGCGTAAGTACGTGGAAGTACGTGTAAGTGCGTGTAAATGTGTGTAAGTGTTTGTAAGTGCGTATAAGTGTATGCAGGTGCGTGTAAGTGTGTGTAAGTGTGTGTAGGTATGTATAAGTTAGTTAAGTACGTGTAAGTGCGTGTAAGTAGATGTAAGTTCTTGTAAGAGCGTGTAAGTGCGTGTAAGTGCATGTAACTGTGTGTAAGTGCGTGTAAGTACTTGTAAGTATATGCAAGTACGTGTAAGCGTGTGTAAGTGCGTGTAAGTGCGTGTAAGTATGTGTAAGTGTGTGTAAGTGCGCAAAAGTGTGTGTTAGTGCGTGTAAGTGCATGTAAGTACGTGTAAGTGCGTGTAAGTGCATGTAAGTGTGTGTAAGTGCGTGTAAGTGTGTATAAATATGTCTAAGTATGTGTAAGTTTGTACAAGTGTGTGTGAGTACGTGTAAGCTTGTGTAAGTGTGTGTAAGTGCGTGTAACTGCATGTAAGTGTGTGTAAGTACGTATAAGTGCGTGTAAGTGTATGTAAGTGCAGTTTAAGTTCGTATAAGTACGTGTAAGTGTGTGTACGTTTGTGTACGTACGTGTAAGTACGTGTAACTGTGTGTAAGTACGTGTAAGTACGTGTAAGTACGTGTAAGTACGTGTAAGTGCATGTAAGTACGTGTAAGTGCATGTAAGCACATGTAAGTGCGTGTTAGTGTGTGTAAGTGCGTTTAAGTGTGTGTAACTGCGTGTAAGTACGTGTAAGTACGTGTAAGAATGTGTAAGTGCAAGTAAGTACATGTAAGTATGTGTAAGTGCATGTAAGCACGTGTAAGTGCACGTTAGTATGTCTAAGTACGTGTAAGTGGGTGTACTTTTGTGTAAGTGCAAGTAAGTGCGTGTAAGTACGTGTAAGTGCATGTAAGTGCGTGTAAGTGCGTGTAAGTGTGTGTAAGTACGTGTAAGTACGTATAAGTGTGTGTACATACGTGTAAGTGCGTGTTAGTGCGTGTAAGTGTATGTCAGTGCGTGTAAGTGCGGTTTAAGTGAGTGTATATTCGTGTAAGTTCGTGTAAGTGTGTGTAAGTATGTGTAAGTGCGTATACGTGCGTGTAAGTACGTGTAAGTACGTGTAAGTGCATGTAAGTGGGTGTAAGTGTGTGTAGGTGCGTGTTAGTACGTATAAGTTCGTGTAAGTGCGTGTAAGTGCGTATAGGTGTGTGTAATTTTGTATAAGTGCGTGTAAGTACGTGTTAGTGCGTGTAAGTACGTGTAAGTGCGTATACGTACGTGTAAGTACGTGTAAGTGTGTGTAAGTGTGTGTAAGTGCGTGTAAGTGCGTGTAAGTATGTGTAAGTGCATGTAAGTGCGTGTAAGTACGTGTTAGTGCGTGTAAGTACGTGTAAGTGCGTATACGTACGTGTAAGTACGTGTAAGTGTGTGTAAGTGTGTATAAGTACGTGTAAGAGCATCTAAGTGCGTGTAAGTTCCTACAAGTGCGTGTAAGTACGTGTAAGTTTGTATAAGTACATGTAAGTGCGTGTAAGTGCGTGTAAGCTCGTGTAAGTGCATGTAAGTACATGTAAGTGCGTGTAAGTGCGTGTAAGTATGTGTAAGTGCATGTAAGTTCGTGTAAGTACGTGTTAGTACGTGTACGTTCGTGTAACTCCATGTAAGTGCATGTAAGTGCGTATAAGCACGTGTAGGTTCGTGTAAGTGCGTGCAAGTACGTGTAAGTACGTGTAAGTGCGTGTAAGTATGTGTAAGTGTGTGTAAGTGCGTGTAAGAGCGTGTAAGTGCATGTACGTGTGTGTAAGTGCTTGTAAGTACGTGTAAGTGCGTGTACGTGCGTGTAAGTGCGTGTACGTTCGTGTAAGTGCATGTAAGTTCGTGTAAGTGCATGTAAGTGCGTGTATGTGCGTGTACGTATGTGGAAGTGCATGTAAGTACGTGTAAATGCGTGTAAGTGTGTGTTAGTGTGTGTAAGTGCATGCAGGTACGTGTAAGTGTGTGTAAGTGTGTGTAAGTATGTGTAAGTATGTGTAAGTGTGTGTAAGTGTGTGTAAGTGGATGTAAGTTCTTGTAAGAGCATGTAAGTGCGTGTAAGTGCGTGTACGTGCATGTACATGCGTGTAAGTTTGTGTAAGTGTGTGTACGTGCGTGTAAGTACATATAAGTGAGTGCAAGTGCGTGTAAGTGTGTGTAAGTACGTGTAAGTGCATGTAAGTGCGTGTAAGTGCGTGTAAGTGCGTATAAGTGTGTGTGAGGCTGTGTAAGTGCGTGTAAGTGTGTGAAAGTGTGTAAGTGCATGTACGTGCGTGTAAGTGTGTGTAAGTGCGTGTAAATGCGTGTAAGTTTGTGTAAGTGCGTGTAAGCATGTGTAAGTGCGCGTTCGTGCATGTAAGTGCGTGTAAGTGTGTGTAAGGCTGTGTAAGTGCGTGTAAGTGTGTGAAAGTGTGTAAGTGCATGTACGTGCGTGTAAGTGTGTGTAAGTGCGTGTAAATGCGTGTAAGTTTGTGTAAGTGCGTGTAAGCATGTGTAAGTGCGCGTTCGTGCATGTAAGTGCGTGTAACTACGTGTACGTGCGTGTAAGTTCGTGTAAGTGCATAAAAGTGCGTGTAAGTGCGTGTAAGTACGTGTAAGTGCGTGTAAGTACGTATAAGTGCGTGTTAGTGCGTGGAAGTGCCTGTAAGTGCGTGTAAGTTCGTGTTAGTGTGTGTAAGTACGTGTAAGTACATGTAAGTATGTGTAAGTGTGTATAAAAGTGTGTCGGTGTGTGTAAGTGCGTGTAAGTGTGTGTATGTATATATAAGTGCATGTAAGTTCGTGTAAGTGTGTGTAAGTATGTGTAAGTTCATGTAAGTGCATGTAAGTGTGTGTAAGTGCGTGTAAGTACGTGGAAGTACGTGTACGTGCATGTAAGTACGTGTAAGTGCATGTAAGCACGTGTAGGTGCGTGTAAGTGAGTGTAAGTGCGTGTAAGTGGATGTAAGTACGTGTAAGCGCAAGTAAGTGTGAGTGAATACGTGTAAGTGCGTGTAAGTGCGTGTAAGTATGTGCAAGTGCATGTAAGTGCGTATAAGTGCGTGTAAGTGCGTGTAAGTACGTGTAATTTTGTGTAAGTGTGTGTAAGTGTATATAAGTGCGTGTAAGTGTGTGTAAGTGCGTGTACGTGCGGTTTAAGTTCATGTAAGTGCGTATAAGTGCGTGTATGTGTGTCTCAGTGCGTGTAAGTGCGGTTTAAGTGCTTATAATATTGTGTATGTTTGTGTAAGTGCTTACAAGTGCCTGTAAGTGCGTGTAAGTGTGTGTAAGTGCATGTAAGTGCGTGTAAGTGCATGTAAGTACGTGTAAGTGGGTGTAAGTGCGTGTTAGTGCGTGTAAGTACGTGTAAGTGCGTGTAAGTGTGTGTAGGTGCATGTGATTTTGTGTAATTGTGTGTAAGTGCGTGTTGGTGCGTGTAAGTGTGTGTAAGTGCGTGTACGTGTTTGTACATGCGTGTAAGTGTATGTAAGTGCGTGTAAGTGCATGTAAGTGCATGTAAGTGTGTGTAAGTGTGTGTAAGTATGTGTACGTTTGTGTAAGTGCGTATAACTGCGTATAAGTGCGCTTAAGTGTGTATAATGTGTGTAAGTGCGGTTTAAGTTCGTGTAAGTGCGTGCAACTGCGTGTCAGTGTGTGTAGGTGCCGTTGAATTGCGTGGGATTTCGTGTAAGTACGTGTAAGTGCGTGTAAGTACATGTAAGTGCGTGTAAGTGCATGTAAGTGCGTGTAAGTGCATGTAAGTGTGTGTTAGTGTGTGTAAGTGCGTGTTCGTACGTGTAAGTGTGTGTAAGTACGTGTAAGTGTGTATAGGTGCGTGTAATTTTGTATTAGTGCGTGTAAGTGCGTGTTAGTGCGTGTAAGTGCGTGTATGTTTGTATAAGTGCGTGTAAGTGTGTGTAAGTGTGTGTAAGTGTGTATAAGTGTGTGTAAGAGCCTCTAAGTATGTGTAAGTTTGTGCAAGTGCGTGTAAGTACGTGTAAGTTTGCATAAGTACGTGTAAGTGCGTGTAAGTGCGTGTAAGTTCGTCTAAGTGCGTGTAAGTACGTGTAAGTGCGTGTAAATGCGTGTAAGTACGTGTAAGTGCGTGTAAATGCGTGTAAGTACGTGTAAGTGCGTGTAAATGCGTGTAAGTACGTGTAAGTGCGTGTAAATGCGTGTAAGTACGTGTAAGTGCGTGTAAATGCGTGTAAGTACGTGTAAGTGCGTGTAAATGCGTGTAAGTACGTGTAAGTGCGTGTAAATGCGTGTAAGTACGTGTAAGTGCGTGTAAATGCGTGTAAGTACGTGTAAGTGCGTGTAAATGCGTGTAAGTACGTGTAAGTGCGTGTAAATGCGTGTAAGTACGTGTAAGTGCGTGTAAATGCGTGTAAGTACGTGTAAGTGCGTGTAAATGCGTGTAAGTACGTGTAAGTGCGTGTAAATGCGTGTAAGTACGTGTAAGTGCGTGTAAATGCGTGTAAGTACGTGTAAGTGCGTGTAAATGCGTGTAAGTACGTGTAAGTGCGTGTAAATGCGTGTAAGTACGTGTAAGTGCGTGTAAATGCGTGTAAGTACGTGTAAGTGCGTGTAAGTGCGTGTAAGTGCGTGGTAGTTCGTGTAAGTGTATGTAAGTGCGTGTAAGTGCTTGTAAGTGTGTGCAAGTGCGTACAAGTGTGTGTAAGTGCGTGTAAGTGCGTGTAAGTGTGTGTAAGTGCGTGTAAGTACGTGTAAGTGCGTGTAAGTGCGTGTAAGTGCGTGTAAGTACGTGTAAGTACGTGTAAGTGCGTGTAAGTGTGTGTAAGTGTGTAAGTGCGTGTACGTGCGTGTAAGTGTGTGTAAGTGTGTGTAAGTGCGTGTAAGTTTGTGTTAGTACGTGTAAGTTTGTGTAAGTACGTGTAAGTGTGTGTAAGTGTGTGTAAGTGCGTGTAAGTTTGTGTTAGTACGTGTAAGTTTGTAAAAGTGCGTATAAGCATGTGTAAGTGCGTGTAAGTGCATATAAGTGCGTGTAAGAGCGTGGAAGTGCCTGTAAGTGCATATGAGTTCGTGTAAGTGCGTGCAAGTACGTGTAAGTGCGTGTAAGTATGTGTAAGTGTGTATAAAAGCGAGTCAGTGCGCATAAGTGCGTGTAAGTGTGTGTATGTATATATAGGTGAGTGGAAGTTCGTGTAAGTGTGTATAAGTACGTATAAGTTCATGTAAGCGCGTGTAAGTGTGTGTAAGTGCGTGTATGTACGTATAAGTACGTGTAAGTGCGTGTAAGTGCGTGTAAGTGGATGTAAGCACGTGTAAGTGCGTGTAAGTGAGTGTAAGTGCGTGTAAGTGGGTGTAAGTGCGTGTAAGTGCAAGTAAGTGTGTGTAAATACGTGTAAGTGCGTGGAAGTGCGTGTAAGTACGTGTAAGTGCGTGTAAGTGGGTGTAAGTGCGTGTAAGTGCAAGTAAGTGTGTGTAAATACGTGTAAGTGCGTGGAAGTGCGTGTAAGTACGTGTAAGTGCTTGTAAGTGCGTTTAAGTGCGTTTAAGTGTGTGTAAGTACTTGTAATCTTGTGTAAGTGCGTGTAAGTGTATGCAAGTGCGTGTAAGTGTGTGTAAGTGCGTGTACGTGTGGTTTAAGTTCGTTTAAGTGCGTATAAGTGTGTCTAAGTGTATGTCAGTGCATGTAAGTGCGGTTTAAGTGCGTATAACTTTGTGTAAGTTCGTGTAAGTGTGTATAAGTGCGTGTAAGTGCGTATAAGTGCGTGTAAGTGCGTGTAAGTGCATGTAAGTGCATGTAAGTGTGTGTAAGTAGGTGTAAGTACGTGTACGTGCGTGTAAGTATGTATAAGTGCGTGTAAGGGCGTGTAAGTACGTGTACGTGCGTGTAAGTATGTATAAGTGCGTGTAAGGGCGTGTAAGTACGTGTACGTGCGTGTAAGTATGTATAAGTGCGTGTAAGGGCGTGTAAGTACGTGTACGTGCGTGTAAGTATGTATAAGTGCGTGTAAGGGCGTGTAAGTACGTGTACGTGCGTGTAAGTATGTATAAGTGCGTGTAAGGGCGTGTAAGTACGTGTACGTGCGTGTAAGTATGTATAAGTGCGTGTAAGGGCGTGTAAGTACGTGTACGTGCGTGTAAGTATGTATAAGTGCGTGTAAGGGCGTGTAAGTACGTGTACGTGCGTGTAAGTATGTATAAGTGCGTGTAAGTGCATGTAAGTGCGGTTTAAGTGCGTATAACTTTGTGTAAGTTCGTGTAAGTGTGTATAAGTGCGTGTAAGTGCGTATAAGTGCGTGTAAGTGCGTGTAAGTGCATGTAAGTGCATGTAAGTGTGTGTAAGTGCGTGTAAGTACGTGTAAGTGCGTGTAAGTGCGTGTTAGTGCGTGTAAGTATGTGTACGTGCGTGTAAGTGCGTGTAGGTGCGTGTGATTTCGTGTAAGTGTGTGTAAGTGCGTGATAGTGCGTGTAAGTGCGTGTAAGTCCGTGTAAGTGCGTGTACGTGCGTGTAAGTGTGTGTAAGTGCGTGTAAGTGCATGTAAGTGCGTCTAAGTGCGTTTAAGTTCGTGCAAGTACATATAAGTGCGTGTAAGTCCGTGTAAGTGCGTGTACGTGCGTGTAAGTGTGTGTAAGTGCGTGTAAGTGCATGTAAGTGCGTCTAAGTGCGTTTAAGTTCGTGCAAGTACATATAAGTGCGTGTAAGTTTGTGTAAGTGCGTGTAAGTACGTGTAAGTGCGTGTAAGTACGTGTAAGTGCGTGTGAGTGCGTGTAAGTGTATGTAAGTGCAATTTAAGTTTATGTAAGTGCGTGTGAGTGCGTGTAAGTTTGTGTAAGTGCGTGTAAGTACGTGTAAGTGCGTGTACGTGCGTGTAAGTATGTATAAGTGCGTGTTAGTGGGTGTAAGTGCGTGTAACTGCAAGTAAGTGCGTGTAAGTACGTGTAAGTGCGTGTAAGTGCGTGTGAGTGCGTGTAAGTGTGTGTAAGTGCGTGTAAGTGCATGTAAGTGCGTGTAAGTGTGTGTAAGTACGTGTAAGTGTGTATAGGTGCGTGTAATTTTGTATTAGTGCGTGTAAGTGCGTGTTAGTGCGTGTAAGTGCGTGTATGTTTGTATAAGTGCGTGTAAGTGTGTGTAAGAACGTGTAGGTTTGTGTAAGTGCGTGTAAGTACGTATAAGTACGTGTAAGTGCGTGTAAGTATATGTAAGTACGTGTAAGTTCGTGTATGTGCGTGTTAGTATGTGTACGTTCGCATAAGTGCATGTAAGTGTGTGTAAGTGCGTACAAGTGTGTGTAAGTGCGTGTATGTACGTATAAGTACGTGTAAGTGCGTGTAAGTATATGTAAGTACGTGTAAGTTCGTGTATGTGCGTGTTAGTATGTGTACGTTCGCATAAGTGCATGTAAGTGTGTGTAAGTGCGTACAAGTGTGTGTAAGTGCGTGTATGTACGTATAAGTACGTGTAAGTGCGTGTAAGTATATGTAAGTACGTGTAAGTTCGTGTATGTGCGTGTTAGTATGTGTACGTTCGCATAAGTGCATGTAAGTGTGTGTAAGTGCGTACAAGTGTGTGTAAGTGCGTGTATGTACGTATAAGTACGTGTAAGTGCGTGTAAGTATATGTAAGTACGTGTAAGTTCGTGTATGTGCGTGTTAGTATGTGTACGTTCGCATAAGTGCATGTAAGTGTGTGTAAGTGCGTACAAGTGTGTGTAAGTGCGTGTATGTACGTATAAGTACGTGTAAGTGCGTGTAAGTATATGTAAGTACGTGTAAGTTCGTGTATGTGCGTGTTAGTATGTGTACGTTCGCATAAGTGCATGTAAGTGTGTGTAAGTGCGTACAAGTGTGTGTAAGTGCG
Source organism: Penium margaritaceum (assembly GCA_023375785.1). NCBI lineage: Eukaryota > Viridiplantae > Streptophyta > Zygnematophyceae > Desmidiales > Peniaceae > Penium > Penium margaritaceum. Next base: position 58,795 of record SZWC01000338.1, on the reverse strand, counting down.
TGTATGTACGTATAAGTACGTGTAAGTGCGTGTAAGTATATGTAAGTACGTGTAAGTTCGTGTATGTGCGTGTTAGTATGTGTACGTTCGCATAAGTGCATGTAAGTGTGTGTAAGTGCGTACAAGTGTGTGTAAGTGCGTGTATGTACGTATAAGTACGTGTAAGTGCGTGTAAGTATATGTAAGTACGTGTAAGTTCGTGTATGTGCGTGTTAGTATGTGTACGTTCGCATAAGTGCATGTAAGTGTGTGTAAGTGCGTACAAGTGTGTGTAAGTGCGTGTATGTACGTATAAGTACGTGTAAGTGCGTGTAAGTATATGTAAGTACGTGTAAGTTCGTGTATGTGCGTGTTAGTATGTGTACGTTCGCATAAGTGCATGTAAGTGTGTGTAAGTGCGTACAAGTGTGTGTAAGTGCGTGTATGTACGTATAAGTACGTGTAAGTGCGTGTAAGTATATGTAAGTACGTGTAAGTTCGTGTATGTGCGTGTTAGTATGTGTACGTTCGCATAAGTGCATGTAAGTGTGTGTAAGTGCGTACAAGTGTGTGTAAGTGCGTGTATGTACGTATAAGTACGTGTAAGTGCGTGTAAGTATATGTAAGTACGTGTAAGTTCGTGTATGTGCGTGTTAGTATGTGTACGTTCGCATAAGTGCATGTAAGTGTGTGTAAGTGCGTACAAGTGTGTGTAAGTGCGTGTATGTACGTATAAGTACGTGTAAGTGCGTGTAAGTATATGTAAGTACGTGTAAGTTCGTGTATGTGCGTGTTAGTATGTGTACGTTCGCATAAGTGCATGTAAGTGTGTGTAAGTGCGTACAAGTGTGTGTAAGTGCGTGTATGTACGTATAAGTACGTGTAAGTGCGTGTAAGTATATGTAAGTACGTGTAAGTTCGTGTATGTGCGTGTTAGTATGTGTACGTTCGCATAAGTGCATGTAAGTGTGTGTAAGTGCGTACAAGTGTGTGTAAGTGCGTGTATGTACGTATAAGTACGTGTAAGTGCGTGTAAGTATATGTAAGTACGTGTAAGTTCGTGTATGTGCGTGTTAGTATGTGTACGTTCGCATAAGTGCATGTAAGTGTGTGTAAGTGCGTACAAGTGTGTGTAAGTGCGTGTATGTACGTATAAGTACGTGTAAGTGCGTGTAAGTATATGTAAGTACGTGTAAGTTCGTGTATGTGCGTGTTAGTATGTGTACGTTCGCATAAGTGCATGTAAGTGTGTGTAAGTGCGTACAAGTGTGTGTAAGTGCGTGTAACTGCAAGTAAGTGCGTGTAAGTACGTGTAAGTGCGTGTAAGTGCGTGTGAGTGCGTGTAAGTGTGTGTAAGTGCGTGTAAGTGCATGTAAGTGCGTGTAAGTGTGTGTAAGTACGTGTAGGTTTGTGTAAGTGCATGTAACTGCATGTAAGTGCATTTAAGTGTGTGTAAGTGCGTACAAGTGTGGTTTAACTTCGTGTAAGTACGTTTATGTATGTGTCAGTACGTGTAAGTGTGGTTAAGTACGTGGGATTTTGTGTAAGTTTGTATAAGTGCGTGTAAGTGCGTGTAAGTGTGCATAAGTGCGTTTAAGTGCATGTAAGTGCGTATAAGTGCCTGTAAGTGCGTATCAATGTGTGTAAGTGCGTGTAAGTGCGTGTAAGTGCGTGTACGTGTGTGTATGTACGTGTAAGTGCGTGTGAGTGTGTGTAAGTGTGTGGAAGTGCGTGTAAGTGCGTCTAAGTGCGTGTATGTTCGTACAAGTGTGTGTAAGTGTATGTATGTTCGTGTAAGTGCATGTAAGTGCGTGCAAGTGCGTGTAAGTGCGTGTTAGTGCATGTAAGTGTGTGTTAGTGAACGTAAGTTTGTGTAGGTGCGTGTAAGTACGTGTAAGTGCGTGTAAGTATGTGTAAGTGCGTGTAAGTGCATGTAAGTGCGTGTAAGTGGATGTAAGTTCATGTAAGAGCGTGTAAGTACGTGTAAGTGCGTGTAAGTGCGTGTAAGTGCATGTAAGTGCATGTAAGTGCAGTTTAAAATTGTGTATGTGCCTGTAAATGCGTGTAAGTTTGTGTAAGTGCGTATAAGTGTGTGTAAGTGCATGTAAGTACGTGTAAGTGCAAGTACGTGCGTACAAGTATGTGTAAGTGCATGTAAGCACGAGTAAGTGCGTGTAAGTACGTGTAAGTGCGTGTTAGTGGGTGTGGGTGTGCGTACGTACAAGAAAGTGCGTGTAAATACGTATAAGTGTGTGTAAGTGCGTGTGATATGTGTAAGTGTGTGTAAGTACATACAAGTGCGAGTACGTGCGTATAAGTACGTGTAAGTACGTGTACGTTTGTGTAAGTGCTTGTAACTGCGTGTGAGTGCGTAAAAGTGTGAGTAAGTGCGTGTAAGTGCGGTTGAAGTTCGTGTAAGTGCATGTAAGTGCGTGTCAGTGTGTGTAAGTGCGTGTAAGAGCGTGTAAGTGTGTGTAAGTGTGTGTAAGTGCGTGTCAGTGTGTGTAAGTGCATGTAAGTGCGTGTAAGTGCGTGTAGGCACGTGTAATTTTGTGTAAGTGTGTGTATGTGCATATTAGTGCGTGTAAGTGCATGTACGTGAGAGTAAGTGCGTGTAAGTGTGTGATAGTATGTGTAAGTTTGTATAAGAGTGTGTATGTGTGTCTAAGTACGTATAAGTTTGTGCAAGTACGTGTATGTGCGTGTAAGTTCGTGTAAGTGCGTGTAAGTGCGTGTAAGTACGTGTAAGTGCGTGTTAGTGCATGTAAGTGCGTGTAAGTGTGTGTAAGTTTTTGTAAGTATATATTAGTGCGTGTACATTTGTGTATGTGCGTGTAAGTGCGTGTAAGTGTGTATAAGCACGTGTAAGTTCGTGTAAGTACGTGTAAGTGCGTGTAAGTGCATGTAACTGCGTGTAAATGCGTGTAAGTGCGTGTTAGTGCGTGTAAGTGTGTATAAGTGCTTGTAAGTGCCTGTAAGTGCGTGTAAGTGCATGTAAGTGCGTGTAAGTTCGTATAAGTGCGTGTAAGTGCATGTAAGTGTGTGTAAGTGTGTGTAAGTGAACGTAAGTACGTGTAAGTGCGTGTAAGTGTGTATAAATGCGTCTAAGTACGTGTATGTTCGTGTAAGTGCGTGTAAGTACATGTAAGTGCGTGAAAGTACATGTAAGTACGTGTTAGTACGTGTACGTTCGCGTAAGTGCATGTAAGTGTGTGTAAGTGCGTATAAGCACGTGTAAGTTCGTGTAAGTGCGTGTAAGTGCGTGTAAGTGCATGTAAGTACGTGTAAGTACGTGTAAGTATATGTAAATGCTTCTAAGTCTGTGTAAGTTCGTGTAAGTGCGTGTAAGTGCGTGTAAGTGCATGTAAGTACGTGTAAGTACGTGTAAGTATATGTAAATGCTTCTAAGTCTTTGTAAGTTCGTGTAAGTGCGTGTAAGTATATGTAAGTACATGTAAGTTCATGTATGTGCGTGTTAGTATGTGTACGTTCGCATAAGTGCATGTAAGTGTGTGTAAGTGCGTATAAGCACGTGTAAGTTCGTGTAAGTGCGTGTAAGTACGTGTAAGTGCATGTAAGTATGTGTAAGTGCGTGTAAGTGCGTGTAAGAGCGTGTAAGTGTGTGTAAGTGTGTGTAAGTGCTTGTAAGTACGTGTACGTGCGTGTAAGTGCGTGTAAGTGCGTGTAAGTTTGTGTAAGTGCGTGTAAGAGCGTGTAAGTGTGTGTAAGTGTGTGTAAGTGCTTGTAAGTACGTGTACGTGCGTGTAAGTGCGTGTAAGTGCGTGTAAGTTTGTGTAAGTGCATGTAAGTGCGTATAAGAGCGTGTAAGTACGTGTAAGTTCATGTAAGTGCGTATAAGTACGTGTAAGTGCGTGGAAGTGCGTGTGAGTACGTGTAAATGCGTGTAAGTGTGTATAGGTGTGTGTAAGTGCATGCAGGTGCGTGTAAGTGTGTGTAAGCGTGTGTAAGTGTGTCTAAGTGTGTGTAAGTGGATGTAAGTTGTTGTAAGATCGTATAAGTGCGTGTAAGTGCGTGTAAGTGCGTGTAAATGTGTGTAAGTTCGTGTAAGTGTGTGTAAGTGCATGTAAGTGCTTGTAAGTGTGTGCAAGTGCATGTAAGTGTGTGTAAGTGCGTGGAAGTGCGTATAAGTGCGTGTAAGTGCGTGTACGTGCGTGTACGTATGTGTAAGTGCGTGTAAGTGCGTGTAAGAGCATGTAAGTGTGCGGAAGTATGTAAGTGCATATACGTACGTGTAAGTGTGTGTAAGTGTGTGTAAGTGCGTGTACGTTCGTGTAAGTGCGTGTAAGTGCGTGTAAGAGCATGTAAGTGTGCGGAAGTATGTAAGTGCATATACGTACGTGTAAGTGTGTGTAAGTGTGTGTAAGTGCGTGTACGTTCGTGTAAGTGCGTGTAAGTTTGTTTAAGTGTGTGTAAGTATGTGTAAGTGCAAGTTCGTGCATGTAAGTGCGTGTAAGTGCATGTAAGTGCATGTAAGTGCGTGTAAGTGTGTGTAAGCTCGTGTAAGTGCATGTAAGTGCGTGTAAGTGCGTGTAAGAACGTGTAAGTTCGTGTAAGTGCGTATAAGTGCGTGTAATTGCGTGGAAGTGCCTGTAAGTGCATGTAAGTTTGTGTGAGTGCGTGTAAGTACGTGTAAGTACGTAAAAGTATGTGTAAGTGTGTATAAAAGCGTGTAAGTGCGTGTAAGTGCGTGTAAGTGCGTGTAAGAACGTGTAAGTTCGTGTAAGTGCGTATAAGTGCGTGTAATTGCGTGGAAGTGCCTGTAAGTGCATGTAAGTTTGTGTGAGTGCGTGTAAGTACGTGTAAGTACGTAAAAGTATGTGTAAGTGTGTATAAAAGCGTGTCAGTGCGTATAAGTGCGTGTAAGTGTGTGTATGTATATATGACTGCATGTAAGTTCGTGTAAGTGTGTGTACGTACGTGTAAGTTCATGTAAGTGCGTGTAAGTGTGTGTAAGTGCGTGTAAGTACGTGTAAGTATGGGTAAGTGCATGTACGTACGTGTAAGTGCATGTAAGCACGTGTAAGTATGTGTAAGTCAATGTAAGTGCGTGTAAGTGGCTGTAAGTACGTGTAAGTACAAGTAAGTATGTGTAAATACGTGTAAGTGCGTGTAAGTACGTGTAAGTACGTGTAAGTGCATGTAAGTGTGTATACGTGCGTGTAAGTGCGTGTAAATACGTGTAATTTTCTGTAAGTGCGTGTAAGTGTATGTAAGTGCGTGTAAGTGTGTGTAAGTGCGTGTACGTGCGGTTGAAGTTCGTGTAAGTGCGTATACGTGCGTGTAAGTATGTGTCAGTGTGTGTAAGTGCGGTTTAAGTGCGTATAACTTTGTGTAAGTTCGTGTAAGTATGTATAAGTACGTGTAAGTGCGTATACGTGGGTCTAACTGCGTGTAAGTGCGTGTAAGTGCATGTAAGTGCCTGTAAGTGCGTGTAAGTACATGTAAGTGTGTGTAAGTGCATGTTAGTGCATGTAAGTGCGTGTAGGTGCATGTAAGTGCGTGTAGGTGCGTGTGATTTTGTGTAAGTGTGTGTAAGTGTGTGTTAGTGCGTGTAAGTGCGTGTAAGTACGTGTAAGTGCATGTACGTGCGTGTAAGTGTGTGTAAGTGCGTGTAAGTACATGTAAGTGCGTCTAAGTGTGTTTACGTTCGTGCAAGTGCGTGTCAGTGCGTGTAAGGTTGTGTAAGTGCGTGTAAGTGCGTGTAAGTGCATGTAAGTGTGTGTAAGTGCGTGTAAGTGCGTGTAAGTGCGGTTTAAGTTTGTGTAAGTGCGTGTAAGTGCGTGTCATTGCGTATAAGTGCGGTTTAAGTGCGTGGGAGTTCGTGTAAGTTCGTGTATGTGATAAGTGCATGTAAGTGCGTGTAAGTGCGTTTAAGTGCGTGTAAGTGCGTGTAAGTGCATGTAAGTGCGTGTCATTGTGTATAAGTGCGTGTAAGTGCGTGTAAGTACGTGTAGGTGTGTGTACTTTCGTGTAAGTGTGTGTAAGTGCGTGTTAGTGCGTGTAAGTCTGTGTACGTGCGAGTAAGTATGTGTAAGTGCGTATAAGTGTGTGTATGTCTGTATAAGTGCGTGTAAGTGTGTCTAAGTGCGTGTATGTTCGTACAAGTGCGTGTAAGTGCGTGTAAGTTCGTGTAAGTATGTGTAAGTACGTGTAAATGTGTGTAAGTGCGTGTTAGTGCATGTAAGTGCGTGTAAGTGTACGCATGTTTGTGTAGGTGCGTGTAAGTACATGTAAGTGTGTGTAAGTATGTGTAAGTGCGTGTAAGTGCGTGTAAGTGTGTGTAAGTGGATGTAAGTTCATGTAAGAGCGTATAAGTACGTGTAAGTGCGTGTAAGTGCATGTAAGTGCGTGTAAGTGCATGTAAGTGCGTGTAAGTGCATGTATGTGCAGTTTAAGTTTGTGTAAGTACGTGTAAATGCGTGTACGTTTGTGTAAGTGCGTGTACGTACAAGTGAGTGCGTATAAGTATGTGTAAGTGCATGTAAGCATGAGTAAGTGCGTGTAAGTACGTGTAATTATGTGTTAGTGGGTGTAAGTACGTGTAAGTGCAAGTAAGTGCGTGTAAGTACGTGTAAGTGCGTGTAAGTGCATATAAGTACGTGTAAGTGTGTGTAAGTGCATATAAGTGCGTGTAAGTACGTGTAAGTGTGTGTAAGTACGGGTACATTTGTGTAAGTGCTTGTAACTGCGCGTAAGTGCGTATAAGTGTGTGTAAGTGCGTGTAATTGCGGTTTAAGTTCCTGTAAGTGCGTTTCAGTGTGTGTAAGTGTGGTTTAAGTGCGTGTGATTTCGTTTACCTTCGTGTAAGTGCGTGTAAGTGCGTGTAAGTGCGTGTAAGTGCGTGTAAGTGTGTGTACGTGTGTGTAAGTGTGTATAAGTGCATGTCAGTGTGTGTAAGTGCGTGTAAGTGTGTGTAAGTGCATGTAGGCACGTGTAATTTTGTGTAAGTGTGTGTAAGTGCGTATTAGTGCGTGTAAGTGCGTGTACGTGCATGTAAGTACGTGTAAGTGTGTGTAAGTATGTGTAAGTTCGTATAAGTGCGTGTAAGTGCGTCTAAGTGCGTGCAAGTTGGGACAAGTGTATGTAAGTCACGTAAGTTCGTGTAAGTGCGTGTAAGTGCGTGCAAGTGCGTGTAAGTGCGGGTAAGTGCGTTTAAGTGTGCGAAAGCATGTGTAAGTTCGTGTATGTACGTATAAGTACGTGTAAGTGCGTGTAAGTGTGTGTAAGTGCGTATAAGTGCGTGTAAGTGCGTCTAAGTGCGTGCAAGTTGGGACAAGTGTATGTAAGTCACGTAAGTTCGTGTAAGTGCGTGTAAGTGCGTGTAAGTGTGTGTAAGTGCGTGTTAGTGCATGTAAGTGCGTGCAAGTGCGTGTAAGTGCGTGTAAGTGCGTTTAAGTGTGCGAAAGCATGTGTAAGTTCGTGTAAGTACGTATAAGTACGTGTAAGTGCGTGTAAGTGTGTGTAAGTGTGTGTAAATGCGTGTAAGTGCGTTTAAGTGCATGTAAGTGTGTATAAGTGCTGGTAAGTGCGTGTAAGTGCGTGTAAGTACGTGTAAGTGCGTGTGAGTGTATGTAAGTACGTGTAAGTGCGTATAAGTGTGTGTAAATGCATGTAAGTGTGTGTAAGTACGTGTAAGTGTATGTAGGTGCGTGTAAGTGCGTGTAGGTGCACGTAAGTTTGTGTAGGTGTGTGTAAGTACGTGTAAGTGCGTGTAAGTATGTGTAAGTGTGTATAAGGGCGTGTAAGTGAATGTAAGTGGATGTAAGTTCATGTAAGAGCGTGTAAGTGCGTGTAAGTGTGTGTAAGTACGTGTAAGTGCTTGTAAATGCGTACAAGTTTCTGTAAGTGCGTGCAAGTGTGTGTAAGTGTTTATACGTACGTGTAAGTGTGTATAAGTGCATGTAAGTGCGTGTAAGTGCGTGTAAGTGCGTGTAGGTATGTAAGTGCGTGTAAGTGCGAGTTCGTGCGTGTAAGTGCGTGTAAGTGTGTGTAAGTGCGTGTAAGTGCGAGTTCGTGCGTGTAAGTGCGTGTAAGTGTGTGTAAGTGCATGTAAGTGGGTATAAGTGTGTGTAAGTGTGTCTAAGTGCGTGTAAGTGCATGTAAGTGCGTGTCAGTTTGTGTAAGTACATGTAAGTGTGTGTAAGTGTGTATAAGTATGTGTAAGTGCGTGCAAGTGTGTGTCAGTGTGTTTAAGTGCGTATAATTGCGTGTGTATATGTATAAGTGCTTGTAAGTGCGTATAAGTGCGTGTAAGTGTGTGTAAGTGCGTGTAAGTGCGTGTAAATGCGTGTAAGTGTGTGTAAGTACGTTTAAGTTTATGTAAGTGTGTGTAAGTGTGTGTAAGTGTGTGTAAGTGTGTAAGTGTGTGTAATTGCGTGTATGTGCGTGTAAGTACGTGTAAGTTCATGTAAGTGCGCGAAGGCATGTATAAGTATGAGTTCATGTGTGTACGTGGGTGTAAGTGCATGTAAGTGCGTGTAAGTGTTTGTAAGTGTGTGTAAGTTTGTATACGTGCATGTAAGTGCGTGTAAGTGCATGTAATTGCATGTAAGTGCGTTTAAGTGTGTGTAAGTGTGTGTAAGTGCGTGTAAGTGCATATTAGTATGTATAAGTGCGTATAAGTGCATGTCTGTGCGTATAAGTATGTGTAAGTGTGTGTAAGTGCGTGTAAGTACATGTAAGTGCGTGTAAGTGTGTGTAAGTGTGTGTACGTGCGTATAAGTGCGTGGAAGTGCGTGTAAGTTCATGTAAGTACGTGTAAGTGCGTGTAAGTACGTGTAAAAGCGTGTAAAACTGTGTATGTACGTGTAAGTGTGTGTAAGTGTCTGTAAGTGCGTGTAAGTGCGTGTAAGTGCTCGTATGTGCGTGTAAGTGCGTGTAAGTGCGTGTAAGTGCGTGTTTCTTTGTGTAAGTGTGTGCAAGTGTGTATGAGTGGATATAAGTGCGTGTAAGTGCATGTAAGTGCGTGTAAGGACGTGTAAGTGCGTGTAAGTATGTGTAAGTGCGTGTAAGTGCATAAAAGTGCGTGTAAGTGCATGTAAGTGTGTGTAAGTGCGTGTAAGAACGGTTTAAGTTCGTGTAAGTGCGTGTAAGTGCGTGTAAGTACGTGTAAGTGCGTCTAAGTGCGTCTAAGTGCGTGTAAGTTTGTGTAAGTGCGTGTAAGTGCAGTTTAAGTTCGTGTAAGTGCGTGTAAGTGCGTGTAAGTG
>SZWC01000338.1:12597-27799 GCA_023375785.1 Penium margaritaceum | reverse complement strand
CGTGTAAGTGCATGTAAGTGCATGTAAGTGCATGTAAGTACGTGTAAGTGTGTGTAAGTGTGTGTAAATGTGTGTAAGTGTGTGTAAGTGCGTGTAAGTGCATGTAGGTGCGTATAAGTGCGTGGAAGTGCACGTATGTTCGTGTAGGTGCCTGTAAGTACGTGTAAGTGCTTGCAAGTATGTGTAAGTTTGTCTAAGTGTGTGTAAGTGTGTGTAAGTGGATATAAGTTCATGTAAGAGCGTGTAAGTGCGTGTATGTGCGTGTAAGTGCGTGTAAGTGCTTGTAAATGCATGTAAGTTTGTGAAAGTGCGTGCAAGTGTGTGGAAGTGCTTGTAAGTATGTGTAAGTGCGTGTAAGTGCATGTAAGTGCGTATAAGTGTGTGTAAGTGCGTGTAAGTGCATGTAAGTATGTGTAAGTTTGTGTAAGTGCATGTAAGTGTGTGTGTGTGTAAGTATGTGTAAGTGCGTACAAGTGCGTGTCAGTGCATGTAAGTGCGTGTAAGTGCATATAGGTATGTATAAGTGCGTGTAAGTGCGTATAAGTGTGTAAAAGTGTGCGTAAGTGCGTATAAGTGCGTGGAAGTACGTGTAAGTGTGTGTAAGTGCGTGTAAGTGTGTGTAAGTACGTGTAAGTTCGTGTAAGTGTGTGGAAGTGCGTGTAAGTGTGTGTAAGTGTGTAAGTGCGTGTAAGTGCGTGTTAGTGCGTGTAAGTATGTGTAAGTGGGTGTAAGTTCATATAAGTGCGTGTAAGTTCGTGTAAGTACGTGTAGGCATGTATACGTATGATTTCGTGTGTGTAAGTGCGTGTATGTACGTGTAAGTGTGTGCAAGTGTGTGTAAGTGTGTGTAAGTTCGTGTAAGTGCGTGTAGATGCGTGTAAGTGCGTGTAAGTACGTGTAAGTGTGTGTAAGTGTGTGTAAGTACGTGTAAGTACGTGTAAGTATGTGTAAGTGTGTATAAGTGCATGTTAGTACATGTAAGTACGTGTAAATGTGTATAAGTGCGTGTAAGTGCATGTAAGTGTGTGTAAGTGCGTGTAAGTGTGTGTACGTGCATGTAAGTACGTGTAAGTGCGTGTAAGTTCCTGTGAGTGCGTTTAAGTGCGTGTAAGTGCGTGCAAGTGCGTGTAAGTTTGTGTACGTACGTGTAAGTTTGTGTATGTGCATGTAAGTGCTTGTAAGTACGTGTAAGTGCTCGTATGTGAGTGTAAGTACGTGTAAGTGGGTGTAAGTGCGTGTAACTTTGTGTAAGTACGTGCAAGTGTGTGTAAGTGGATGTAAGTGCGTGTAAGTGCACGTAAGTACGTGTAAGTATGTGTAAGTGCGTGTAAGTACGTGTAAGTTTGTGTAAGTGCGTATAAGTGCGTGTAAGTGCATGTAAGTGTGTGTAAGTGCGTGTAAGTACGGTTTAAGTTCGTGTAAGCGCGTGTAAGTGTGTGTAAGTGCGTGTAAGTGGGTGTAAGTGCAGTTTGAGTGCGTGAAATTTTGTGTAAGTTTGTGTAAGTGTGTGTAAGTGCGTGTAAGTGCGTGTAAGTGTGTCTAAGTGCATCTGAGTACATGTAAGTTTGTGCAAGTGCGTGTAAATATAGTTTAAGTTCGTGTAAGTGCGTAAAAGTGCGTGTAAGTGCGTGTAAGTATGTGTAAGTGCGTGTAAGTGCGTGTAAGTGCGTTTAAGTATGTGTAAGTGCGTGTAAATGCGTGTAAGTACGTGTATGTTCGTGTAAGTGTGTATAAGTATGTGTAAGTGTGTGTAAGTACATGTAAGTACGTGTAAGTACGTGTAAGTGCAAGAAAGTGTGTGTAAGTATGTGTACGTGCATGTAAGCATGTGTAAGTGCGTGTAAGTGCGTGTAAGTGCGTGTAAATGGATGTAAGTGTGTGTAAGTGCAAGTAAGTACGTATAAGTACGTGTAAGTGCGTGTTAGTATGTGTAAGTATGTGTAAGTGCGTGTAAGTGCGTGTAAGTATGTGTAAGTGTGTATAAGTGTGTGTAAGTACGTTTAAGTTCGTGTAAGTACATGTAAGTGTGTGTAAGTGCGTTTAAGTGTGTGTAAGTGCGTGTAAGTACGCTTTAAGTTCATGTAAGTGCGTGTAAGTGCGTGTAAGTGCGTATGAGTGCGTGTAAGTGCATGTAAGTGCAGGTTAAGTGTGTGTAATATCGTGTAAGTTCATGTAAGTGCATGTAAGTACGTGTAAGTACGTGTAAGTGCGTGTACGTGCGTGTACGTATGTGTAAGTGTGTGTAAGTGCATGTAAGTACGTGTAAGTACGTGTAAGTGCGTGTACGTGCGTGTACGTATGTGTAAGTGTGTGTAAGTGCATGTAAGTACGTGTAAGTACGTGTAAGTGCGTGTACGTGCGTGTACGTATGTGTAAGTGTGTGTAAGTGCATGTAAGTACGTGTAAGTACGTGTAAGTGCGTGTACGTGCGTGTACGTATGTGTAAGTGTGTGTAAGTGCATGTAAGTACGTGTAAGTACGTGTAAGTGCGTGTACGTGCGTGTACGTATGTGTAAGTGTGTGTAAGTGCATGTAAGTACGTGTAAGTACGTGTAAGTGCGTGTACGTGCGTGTACGTATGTGTAAGTGTGTGTAAGTGCATGTAAGTACGTGTAAGTACGTGTAAGTGCGTGTACGTGCGTGTACGTATGTGTAAGTGTGTGTAAGTGCATGTAAGTACGTGTAAGTACGTGTAAGTGCGTGTACGTGCGTGTACGTATGTGTAAGTGTGTGTAAGTGCATGTAAGTACGTGTAAGTACGTGTAAGTGCGTGTACGTGCGTGTACGTATGTGTAAGTGTGTGTAAGTGCATGTAAGTACGTGTAAGTACGTGTAAGTGCGTGTACGTGCGTGTACGTATGTGTAAGTGTGTGTAAGTGCATGTAAGTACGTGTAAGTACGTGTAAGTGCGTGTACGTGCGTGTACGTATGTGTAAGTGTGTGTAAGTGCATGTAAGTACGTGTAAGTACGTGTAAGTGCGTGTACGTGCGTGTACGTATGTGTAAGTGTGTGTAAGTGCATGTAAGTACGTGTAAGTACGTGTAAGTGCGTGTACGTGCGTGTACGTATGTGTAAGTGTGTGTAAGTGCATGTAAGTACGTGTAAGCGTGGTTTATGTTCGTGTACGTGAGTGAAGGTGTGTGCAAGTACGTGTAAGTTCATGTAAGTACGTATAAGTACGTGTAAGAGCGTGTAAGTGCGTGTAAGTGCGTGTAAGCGCGTGTGAGTGCAGTTTAAGTTCGTGTAAGTATGTGTAAGTGTGTGTAAGTTTGTGTAAGTGTGTATAAGTGCGTGTAAGTGCGTGTAAGTACGTGTAAGTACGTGTAAGTGCAAGTAAGTGCATGTAAGCATGTGTAAGTGCATGTAAGCATGTGTAAGTGCGTGTAAGTACGTGTAAGTGCGTGTACGTGGGTGTAAGTGCGTGTAAGTGCAAGTAAGTGCGTGTAAGTATATGTAAGTACGTGCAAGTGTATGTAAGCACGTGTAAATCCGTGTAAGTACGTGTATGTCCGTGTAAGTGTGTGTAAGTGCGTGTAAGTACGTGTAAGCTCATGTAAGTGCGTATAAGTGTGTGTAATTGTGTGTACGTGCGTGTAAGTGCGGTTTAAGTTCGTGTAAGTATGTGTAACTGCGTGTAAGTGCGTGTCAGTGTGGTTTAAGTGCGTGTGATTTTGTGTAAGTTCGTGTAAGTACGTGTAAGTGTGTGTAAGTGCGTGTAAGTGCGTGTAAGTGCGTGTAAGTGCTTGTAAGTGCGTGTAAGTGCGTATAAGTGTATGAAAGTGCATGTTAGTGCGTGTAAGTGCGTGTAACTACATGTAAGTGCGTGTAGGTGTGTGTAATTTTGTGTAAGTGTGTGTAAGTGCGTATTAGTGCATGTAAGTGCGTGTAAGTATGTGTAAGTGCATGTAGGTGTGTGTAAGTGCGTGTAAGTGCGCATAAGTGTGTCTAAGTGCGTGTAAGTTTGTGCAAGTGTGTGTGAGTGCGTGCAAGTGCATGTAAGTGCATGTAAGTATGTGTAAGTGCATGTAAGTGCGTGTAAGTGCGTGTAAGTGTGTATAAGTGCAGTTTAAGTTCGTATAAGTGCGTGTAAGTGCGTGTAAGTATGTGTACGTGCGTGTAAGTGCTTGTAACTGCGTGTAAGTACGTGTAAGTACGTGTGAGACATGTAAGTGCAAGTAAGTGCATGGAAGTATGTGTAAGTGCATGTAAGCACCTGTAAGTACGTGTTAGTACGTGTAAGTACGTGTAAGTGGGTGTAAGTTCGTGGAAGTGCAAGGAAGTGCGTCTAAGTACGTGTAAGTGCGTGTAAGTGTGTGTAAGTACGTGTAAGTGGGTGTAAGTTCGTGGAAGTGCAAGGAAGTGCGTCTAAGTACGTGTAAGTGCGTGTAAGTGTGTGTAAGTACGTGTAAGTGCGTGTAAGTACGTGTAAGTGCGTGTAACTGTATGAACATTCGTGTAAGTGCGTGTAAGTGTGTTTCACTGTGTGTAAGTGCGGTTTAAGTGTGTGTATATTCGTGTAAGTGTGTGTAAGTACGTGTATGTGCGTCTAAGTACGTGTAAGTGCGTGTAAGTGCGTGTAAGTGCATGTAAGTGCATGTAAGTACGTGTAAATATGTGTTAGTGCGTATACGTGTGTGTAAGTGCGTGTAAGTACGTATAGGTGCGTGTAATTTTGTGTAAGTGCGTGTAAGTGCGTGTATGTACGTGTAAGTACGTGTAAGTGCGTGTAAGTACGTGTAAGTATGTGTGAGTGCGTATACGTGTGTGTAAGTGCGTGTAAGTACGTATAGGTGCGTGTAATTTTGTGTAAGTGCGTGTAAGTGCGTGTATGTACGTGTAAGTACGTGTAAGTGCGTGTAAGTACGTGTAAGTATGTGTGAGTGCGTATACGTGTGTGTAAGTGCGTGTAAGTACGTATAGGTGCGTGTAATTTTGTGTAAGTGCGTGTAAGTGCGTGTATGTACGTGTAAGTACGTGTAAGTGCGTGTAAGTACGTGTAAGTATGTGTGAGTGCGTATACGTGTGTGTAAGTGCGTGTAAGTACGTATAGGTGCGTGTAATTTTGTGTAAGTGCGTGTAAGTGCGTGTATGTACGTGTAAGTACGTGTAAGTGCGTGTAAGTACGTGTAAGTATGTGTGAGTGCGTATACGTGTGTGTAAGTGCGTGTAAGTACGTATAGGTGCGTGTAATTTTGTGTAAGTGCGTGTAAGTGCGTGTATGTACGTGTAAGTACGTGTAAGTGCGTGTAAGTACGTGTAAGTATGTGTGAGTGCGTATACGTGTGTGTAAGTGCGTGTAAGTACGTATAGGTGCGTGTAATTTTGTGTAAGTGCGTGTAAGTGCGTGTATGTACGTGTAAGTACGTGTAAGTGCGTGTAAGTGCGTGTAAGTACGTATAAGTGTGTGTAAGTGCGTATATGTGCGTGTAAGAGCGTCTAAGTGCGTGTAAGTTTGTGCAAGTGAGTGTAAGTGCGTGTAAGTTTGTATATGTGCATGTAAGTGCGTGTAAGTGCGTGTAAGTGTGTGTAAGTGCGTGTAAGTACGTGTAAGTCCGTGTAAGTACGTGTAAGTGTGTGCAAGTGCGTGTAAGTTTGTGTAAGTGCGTGTTAGTGCGTGTAAGTGCATGTACATGCGTGTAAGTGCGTGTGAGTGTCTATAAGTGTGTGTAAGTGTGTGTAAGTGCGTGTAAGTGCGTCTAAGTGTGTGTATGTTCGTCCAAGTGCGTGTAAGTGCGTGTAAGTTCGTGTAAGTGAGTGTACGTGCATGTTAGTACGTGTAAGTGCGTGTTAGTGCATGTAAGTGCGTGTAAGTATACGCAAGTTTGTGTAGGTGCGTGTAAGTATGTGTAAGTGCGTGTAAGTATGTATACGTGCGTGTAAGTACGTGTAAGTATGTGTAAGTGCGTGTAAGTACGTGTAAGTGCATGCAAGTACGTGTAAGTATGTGTAAGTACGTGTAAGTGTGTGTAAGTATGTGTAAGTGCGTGTAAGTACGTGTAAGTGCATGCAAGTACGTGTAAGTATGTGTAAGTACGTGTAAGTGTGTGTAAGTATGTGTAAGTGCATGTAAGCACAAGTAAGTGCGTATAAGTACGTATAAGTGCATGTTAGTGGGTGTAAGTACGTTTAAGTGCAAGTAAGTGCGTGTAAGTACGTGTAAGTGCCTGTACGTGCGTGTACGTATGTGTAAGTGTGTGTAAGTGCATGTGAGTACGTGTAAGTGCGTGTAACTGCGTGTAAGTACGTGTACGTTTGTGTAAGTGCTTATAACTGCGTGTAAGAACGTATAAGTGTGTGTAAGTACATGCAAGTGCGGTTTAAGTCCGTGTAAGTGCGTGTAAGTGCATTTCAGTGCGTGTAAGTGTGGTTTAAGTACGTGTAATTTTGTGTAAGTTCGTGTAAGTGCGTGTAAGTACGTGTACGTGTGTGTAAGTACGTGTAAGTGTGTGTTAGTGCGTGTAAGTGCATGTAAGTACGTGTAAGTACGTGTAGGTGCGTGAAATTTTGTGTAAGTGCATGTAAGTGCGTGTTCGTACGTGTAAGTGGTTGTACGTGTGTGTTAGTGCATGTAAGTGTGTGTAAGTATGTGTAAGTTTGTATAAGTGTGTGTAAGTGCGTCTAAGTGCGTGTACGTTCGTGCAAGTGTGTGTAAGTGTGTGTAAGTTCGTGTAAGTGTGTGTAAGTGCGTGTAAGTGCGTGTAAGTGTGTGTTAGTGCATGTAAGTGCGTGTAAGTGCGTGTAAGTTTGTGTAAGTATGTGTTAGTGTGTGTACATTCGTGTAAGTGCGTATAAGCACGTGTATGTGTGTGTAAGTACCTGTAAGTACGTGTAAGTTTGTGTAAGTGCGTGTAAGTACGTGTAAATGCGTGTAAGTGCGTGTAAGTGCGTGTAAGTGTGTGCAAGTGCTCGTAAGTGTGTGTAAGTGCGTGTAAGTGTGTGTAAGTTCGTGTAAGTGCGTGTAAGTGCGTGTAAGTGCATGTAAGTGCATGTAAGTGCATGTAAGTACATGTAAGTGTGTGTAAGTGTGTGTAAATGCGTGTAAGTGTGTGTAAGTCCGTGTAAGTGCATGTAGGTGCGTGTAAGTGCGTGTAAGTGCACGTACGTGTGTGTAGGTGCGTGTAAGTACGTGTAAGTGCGTGTAAGTATGTGTAAGTTTGTGTAAGTGTGTGTAAGTGCGTGTAAGTGGATATAAGTTCATGTAAGAGCGTGTAAGTGCGTGTATGTGCGTGTAAGTGCGTGTAAGTGCGTGTACGTGTGTGTAGGTGCGTGTAAGTACGTGTAAGTGCGTGTAAGTATGTGTAAGTGTGTGTAAGTGTGTGTAAATGCGTGTAAGTGTGTGTAAATCCGTGTAAGTGCATGTAGGTGCGTGTAAGTGCGTGTAAGTGCACGTACGTGTGTGTAGGTGCGTGTAAGTACGTGTAAGTGCGTGTAAGTATGTGTAAGTGTGTGTAAGTGTGTGTAAATGCGTGTAAGTGTGTGTAAATCCGTGTAAGTGCATGTAGGTGCGTGTAAGTGCGTGTAAGTGCACGTACGTGTGTGTAGGTGCGTGTAAGTACGTGTAAGTGCGTGTAAGTATGTGTAAGTGTGTGTAAGTGTGTGTAAATGCGTGTAAGTGTGTGTAAATCCGTGTAAGTGCATGTAGGTGCGTGTAAGTGCGTGTAAGTGCATGTAAGTGCGTGTAAGTGCGTGTAAGTATGTGTAAGTTTGTGTAAGTGTGTGTAAGTGCGTGTAAGTGGATATAAGTTCATGTAAGAGCGTGTAAGTGCGTGTATGTGCGTGTAAGTGCGTGTAAGTGCTTGTAAATACGTGTAAGGTTGTGTAAGTGTGTGTAAGTGTGTGGAAGTGCTTGTAAGTATGTGAAAGTGCGTGTAAGTGTGTGTAAGTGCGTATAAGTGTGTGTAAGTGCGTGTAAGTGCATGTAAGTACGTGTAAGTTTGTGTAAGTGCATGTAAGTGTGTGTAAGTGTGTGTAAGTATGTGTAAGTGCATGCAAGTGCGTGTCAGTGCATGTAAGTGCGTGTAAGTGCGTATATGTATGTATAAGTGCGTGTAAGTGCATATAGGTGCGTATAAGTGTGTGTAAGTGCGTGTAAGTGCGTGTAAGTGCGTGTAAGTGCGTGTAAGTGTGTGTAAGTGCGTGTAAGTGTGTGTAAGTACGTGTAAGTTTGTTTAAGTGTGTGTAAGTGCGTGTAAGTGTGTGTAAGTACGTGTAAGTTTGTTTAAGTGTGTGTAAGTGCGTGTAAGTGTGTTTAAGTGTGTAAGTGCGTGTAAGTGCGTGTTAGTGCGTGTAAGTATGTGTAAGTGCGTGTAAGTTCGTATAAGTGTGTGTAAGTTCGTGTAAGTACGTGTAGGCATATATACGTATGATTTTGTGCGTGTAAGTGCGTGTATGTGCATGTAAGTGTGTGTAAGTGTGTGTAAGTTTGTGTAAGTGCGTGTAAGTGCGTGTAGGTGCGTGTAAGTGCGTGTAAGTGCGTGTAAGTGTGTGTAAGTGTGTGTATGTACGTGTAAGTACATGTAAGTATGTGTAAGTGTGTATAAGTGCGTGTCAGTACATGTAAGTATGTGTAAATGTGTATAAGTGCGTGTAAGTGCATATAAGTGTGTGTAAGTGCGTGTAAGTGTGTGTACATGAATGTAAGTACGTGTAAGTGCGTGTAAGTTCCTGTAAGTGCGTTTAAGTGCGTGTAAGTACGCGTAAGTGCGTGTAAGTTTGTGTACGTACGTGTAAGTGTGTGTAAGTGCATTTAAGTGCTTGTAAGTACGTGTAAGTGCTCGTATGTGCGTGTAAGTACGTGTAAGTGCGTGTAAGTGCGTGTAATGTTGTGTGAGTATGTGCAAGTGTGTGTAAGTGGATGTAAGTGCGTGTAAGTGCATGTAAGTACGTGTAAGTATGTGTAAGTGCGTGTAAGTACGTGTAAGTTTGTGTAAGTGCGTATAAGTGCGTGTAAGTGCATGTAAGTGTGTGTAAGTGCGTGTAAGTACGGTTTAAGTTCGTGTAAGTGCGTGTAAGTGTGTGTAAGTACGTGTAAGTACATGTAAGTGCAAGAACGTGTGTGTAAGTATGTGTACGTGCATGTAAGCATGTGTAAGTGCGTGTAAGTGCGTGTAAGTACGTGTAAGTGCGTGTAAGTATGTGTAAGTGTGTGTAAGTGGATGTAAGTGCGTGTAAGTGCATGTAAGTACGTGTAAGTATGTGTAAGTGCGTGTAAGTACGTGTAAGTTTGTGTAAGTGCGTATAAGTGCGTGTAAGTGCATGTAAGTGTGTGTAAGTGCGTGTAAGTACGGTTTAAGTTCGTGTAA
The DNA here is from genome assembly GCA_023375785.1 of Penium margaritaceum. Classification (NCBI taxonomy): domain Eukaryota; kingdom Viridiplantae; phylum Streptophyta; class Zygnematophyceae; order Desmidiales; family Peniaceae; genus Penium; species Penium margaritaceum. Next base: position 18,496 of record SZWC01000338.1, on the reverse strand, counting down.
GTGCTTGTAAGTGTGTGTAAGTGCGTGTAAGTTTGTGTAAGTGCAGTTTAAGTGCGTGTAATTTTGTGTAAGTTCGTGTAAGTGCGTGTAAGTACGTGTAAGTGCGTGTAAGTGTGTCTAAGTGCATCTGAGTACATGTAAGTTTGTGGAAGTGCGTGTAAGTGTAGTTTAAGTTTGTGTAAGTGCGTAAAAGTGCGTGTAAGTACGAGTAAGTATGTGTAAGTGCGTGTAAGTACGTGTAAGTGCGTTTAAGTATGTGTAAGTGCGTGTAAGTGCGTGTAAGTACGTGTAAGTTCGTGTAAGTGTGTATAAGTATGTGTAAGTGTGTGTAAGTACATGTAAGTACGTGTAAGTACATGTAAGTGCAAGAAAGTGTGTGTAAGTATGTGTACGTGCATGTAAGCATGTGTAAGTGCGTGTAAGTGCGTGTAAGTAGATGTAAGTGTGTGTAAGTGCAAGTAAGTACGTATAAGTATGTGTAAGTGCGTGTTAGTATGTGTAAGTATGTGTAAGTGCGTGTAATGCGTGTAAGTGTGTGTAAGTGTGTATAAGTACGTGTAAGTACGTTTAAGTTTGTGTAAGTGCGTGTAAGTGCGTGTAAGTGCGTTTAAGTGTGTTTAAGTGTGTGTAAGTGCGTGTAAGTACGCTTTAAGTTCATGTAAGTGCGTGTAACTGCGTGTAAGTGCGTATGAGTGCGTGTAAGTGCATGTAAGTACAGGTTAAGTGTGTGTAATACGTGTAAGTTCATGTAAGTGCATGTAAGAATGTGTAAGTATGTGTAAGTACATGTAAGTGCATATAAGTGTGTGTAAGTGCATGTAAGTGCGTGTAAGTATGTGTAAGTTCGTGTAAGTGCGTGTAAGTGTGTATAGGTACGTGTAATTTTGTGTAAGTGCGTGTAAGTACGTGTTAGTGCGTGTAAGGGCGTGTAAGTACGTGTAAGTACGTTTAAGTGCATGTAAGTGCGTCTAAGTGCGTGTAAGTTTGTGCAAGTGCATGTAAGTGCGTGCAAGTTCGTGTAAGTGCGTGTAAGTACGTGTAAGTGCGTGTAAGTGTGTGTAAGTATGTAGAAGTGTGTGTAAGTGCGTGTAATTGCATGTAAGTGTATGTAAGTGCATGTAAGTGCGTGTAAATGCGTGTAAATGCGTGTAAGTTTGCGTATGTTCGTGTTAGTGCATGTACGTTCATGTAGGTGCGTGTAAGTGCCTGTAAGTGCGTGTAAGTGTGTGTAAGGTGCATGTAAGTTTGTGTAAGTGTGTGTAAATGGGTTTATTTGTGTGTAAGTACGTGTAAGTGCCTGTAAGTGCGTGTAAGTTTGTGTAAGTGTGTGTAAGTGCGTGTAAGTGCGTGTAAGTGTGTGTAAGTGGGTGTAAGTGTGTATAAGTTCGTGTAAGTGCCTGTAAGTACGTGTAAGTTCGTATAAGTGCGTGTAAGTACGTGTAAGTGTGTGTAAGTGTGTAAGTGCGTATAAGTGCGTGTAAGTGCGAGTAAGTTTGTGTAAGTGCGTGTTAGTTCGTATAAGTGCATGTAAGTTTGTGTAAGTGCGTGTAGGCATGTAGAAGTGTGAGTTCGTATGTGTAAGTGCGTGTAAGTACGTGTAAGTACGTGTAAGTGTATGTAAGTGCATGTAAGTTTGTGTAAGTGCGTGTAAGTGCGTATAAGTGCGTGTAAGTGTGTGTAAGTACGTGTAAGTACGTGTAAGTGTATGTAAGTGCATGTAAGTTTGTGTAAGTGCGTGTAAGTGCGTATAAGTGCGTGTAAGTGTGTATAAGTGCGTTTAAGTATGTGTAAGTGTATGTAAGTGCAGGTAAGTTTGTGTAAGTGCGTGTAAGTTTGTGTAAGTGTGTGTAACTGCGTGTAAGTGCGTGTAAGTGCGTGCAAGTGCGTGTAAGTGCTTGTAAGTGTGTGTAAGTACAAGTAAGTGTGTGTAAGTATGTGTAATTACGAGAAAGTGCGTGTAAGTGCATGAAAGTATGTGTAAGTGTGTGGAAGTGCGTATAAGTATGTGTACATTCGTGCAAGTGCGTGTAAGTGCATGTAAGTACGTCTAAGTGTGTGTAAGTGTGTGTAAGTGAGTATAAGTGCGGTTTAAGTTGGTATAAGTGCGTGTAAATGCGTGTAAGTGTGTGTAATTATGTGTAAGTGCATGTAAATGTGTGTAAGTGCGTGTAAGTGTGTGTAGGTGCGTGTAACTTCGTGTAAGTGTGTGTAAGTACGTGTAAATACGTATAAGTGCGTGTAAGTGCGTGCAAGTGCGTGCAAGTGCATGCAAGTGCGTGAAAGTGCGTATAAGTGTGTGAAAGTTTGTGTGAGTGCGTGTAAGTACGTGTAAGTGCGGTTTATGTGGGTCTAAATTCGTGTAAATTCATGTAAATGCGTGTAAGTGCGTGAAAGTGTGTGTAAGTATGTGTAAGTGTGTGTAAGTGCGTGTAAGTACGTGTAAGTGTGTGTAAGTGCATGTAAGTGCTCGTAAGCATGTGTAAGTGCGTGTATGTGCGTGTAAGTGCATGTAAGTTTGTGTAAGTGCGTATGAGTTTGGGTAAGTGCGTATAAGTGTGTGTAAGTGCATGTAAGTACGTGTAAGTGCGTGTAAATTTTTGTAAGTGCGTGTAAGTGCGTGTAAGTGCGTGTAAGTGCGTGCAAGTGCGTGTAAGTGCTCGTATGTGCGTGTGGGTGTGTGTAAGTGCATGTAACTTTGTGTAAGTGCGTGCATGTGTGTGTAAGTCCATGTAAGTACGTGCGAGTGAATGTAAGTGTGTATAAGTGCGTGTAAGTACGCATAAGGTTATGTAAGTTCGTGTATGTGCGTGTAAGTACATGTAAGTGTGTGTAAATGTGTATAAGTGCGGTTTAAGTTCATGTAAGTACGTGTAAGTGCGTGTAAGTACGTGTCAGTGCGTGTCAGTACATGTAAGTGTGTGTAAGTGTAGTTTAAGTGCGTGTAATTTTGTGTAAGTTTGTGTAAGTGCATGTAAGTGCGTGTAAGTGCGTGTTAGTGCGTGTAAGTGTGTCTAAGTGCATCTAAGTGCATGTAAGTTTATGCAAGTACGTGTAAGTGCAGTTTAAGTTCGTATAAGTGTGTGTAAGTTCGTGTAAGTGCGTGTAAGTGTGTTTAAGTATGTGTAAGTGCGTGTAAGTGTGTGTAAGTACGTGTAAGTTCGTGTAAGTGCGTATAAGTGCGTGTAAGTGCGTGTAAGTACGCGTACATACGTGTAAGTACGTGTAAGTGCAAGGAAGTACGTGTACATGCATGTAAGTATGTGTAAGTGCGTGTAAGTGTGTGTAAGTACGTGTAAGTTCGTGTAAGTGCGTATAAGTGCGTGTAAGTGCGTGTAAGTACGCGTACATACGTGTAAGTACGTGTAAGTGCAAGGAAGTACGTGTACATGCATGTAAGCATGTGTAAGTGCGTGTAAGTGCGTGTAAGTGCGTGTAAGTGGGTGTAAGTGCGTGTAAGTGCAAGTAAGTACGTGTAAGTACGAATAAGTGTTTATTAGTGCGTATAAGTGTGTGTAAGTGCGTGTAAGTGTGTGTAAGTATGTGTAAGTGTGTGTAAGTGCGTGTAAGTACGTACACGTTTGTGTAAGTGCGTGTAAGTGCGTGTAAGTGCGTTTAAGTGTGTGTAAGTACGTGTAAGTGTGCTTTAAGTTCATGTAAGTGCGTGTAAGTGCGTATAAGTGCGTATAAGTGCGTGTAAGTGCGTTTAAGTGTGTGTAAGTACGTGTAAGTGTGCTTTAAGTTCATGTAAGTGCGTGTAAGTGCGTATAAGTGCGTATAAGTGCGTGTAAGTGCATGTAAGTGCAGGTTAAGTGCTTGTAATTTTGTGTAAGTTCGTGTAAGTGTGTGTAAGTACGTGTAAGTGTGTGTAAGCATGTAAGTGCGTGTAAGTGCGTGTAAGTGCATGTAGGTACGTGTAATTTTGTGCAAGTACGTGTAAGTGCGTGTTAGTACATGTAAGTACGTGTAAGTGCGTGTAAGTGCGTGTAAGTGTGTGTAAGTGCATGTAAGTGCGTGTAAGTACGTGTAAGTGCATGTAAGTGCATCTAATTGCGTGTAAGTTTGTGCAAGTGCGTGCAAGTGCGTGTAAGTGCGTGTAAGTTTGTATAAGTGCGTGCAAGTGCATGTAAGTGTGTGGAAGTATGTGTAAGTGTGTGTTTTTGTGTATAAGTGTGTGTAAGTACGTGTAAGTGCGTGTAAATGCGTTTAAGTTTGTGTAAGTATGTCTTACTGCGTGTACGTTCATGTAGGTGCGTGTAAGTGCCTGTAAGTGCGTGCAAGTGCGTGTAAGGTGCGTGTAAGTTCATTTAAGTGTGTGTAAATGGGTGTAAGTGCGTGTAAGTGCATATAAGTGCGCGTAAGTGTGTGTAAGTTTGTGTATGTTTGTGTAAGTGCATGTAAGTGTGCGTAAGTACGTGTAAGTACGTGTAAGTGCTTGTATGTGCGTGTAAGTGCGTGTAAGTGCATGTAAGTGTGTGTATTTTCGTACAAGTGCATGCAAGTACGTGTAAGTACATGCAAGTGCGTGTAAGTGCATGTAGGTGCGCGTAAGTGCGTGTAAGTGCGTGTAAGTTTGTGTAAGTGCTTGTAAGTGTGTGTAAGTACATGTAAGTGCATGCAAGTACGTGTAAGTGTGTGTAAGTGCATGTAAGTGCGTGTAAGTGTGTGTAAGTGTGTGTTAATGTGTGTAAGTGCGTGTAAGTGCGTGTAAGTACGTGTACATCTGTGTAAGTGCTTGTAACTGTGTGTAAGTGTGTATAAGTGTGTATAAGTGTGTGTAAGTGTGGTTTAAGTTCGTGTAAGTGTGTGTAAGTGCGTGTCAGTGCGTGTAAGTGCGGTTTAAGTACGTGTAATCTTGTGTAAGTCCGTGTAAGTGTGTACAAGTGCGTGTAAGTACGTGTAAGTGCATGTAAGTGCGTAGAAGTGTGTATAAGTGCATGTAATTGCGTGTACGTATGTGTAAGTTCTTATAAGTGCGTGTAAGTGCATCTAAGTGTGTGTACGTTTGTGCAAGTGCGTGTAAGTGTGTGTAAGTTTGTGTAAGTGTGTGTAAGTGTGTGTAAGTGCGTGTAAGTGTGTGTAAGTGCGTGTTAGTGCATGTAAATACGTGTAAGTGCGTGTAAGTTCGTGTAAGTATGTGTTAGTACGTGTACATTCGTGTAAGTGCGTGTGAGTGTGTGTAAGTGCATGTAAGTGCGTGTAAGTACGTCTAAGTTCGTATAAGTGTGTGTAAGTGCATGTAAGTGTGTGTAAGTGCGTGTAAGTGTGTGTAAGTGCGTGTAAATATGTGTAAGTGCATGTAAGTGTGTATAAGTGTGTGTAAGTGCTCGTAAGTGTGTGTAAGTGTGAGTAAATGCGTGTAAGTGCGTATACGTTTGTGTAAGTGCGTGTAAGTGTGTGTAAGTGCGTGTAAGTGCGTGTAAGTGCATGTAAGTACATGTAAGTGTGTGTAAGTGCATGTAAATGCGTGTAAGTGTGTGTAAGCGCATGTACGTGCATGTAGGTGCATGTAAGTGCGTGGAAGTGAACGTAAGTTCGTGTAGGTGCGTATAAGTACGTGTAAGTACGTGTAAGTGTGTGTATGTGCGTGTAAGTGGATGTAAGTTCATGTAAGAGCGTGTAAGTACGTGTAAGTGCGTGTAAGTGTGTGTAAGTGCTTGTAAATGCGTGTAAGTTTGTGTAAGTACGTGTAACTGTGTAAGTGCTTGTAAGTATGTGTAAGTGTGTATAAGTGCGTGTAAGTGCGTGTAAGTGCGTGTAAGTATGTAAGTGTATTAAGTGTGTGTTTGTGCGTGTAAATGCGTGTAAGTGTGTGTAAGTGCGTGTAAGTTTGTGTAAGTGCGTGTAAGCATGTGTGAGTGCGAGTTCATGCGTGTAAGTGCGTGTAAGTGTGTGTAAGTGC
>SZWC01000337.1:417956-457956 GCA_023375785.1 Penium margaritaceum | reverse complement strand
TTTGCCTCACCCTCTCATGCTGTGATATCACCTTGCATTGCCTAATCCAATTTCCTTCCTTCTTTCAACTTAAGGAAGAAAACATTTTTGTGTTCAGCTAAAGATGTTGCCTCTACCAAGGTACTCTGATTAGTGTGCTTGTGGTGGGGCCATGCAAGGTCGATACTTTGCCAAATACGTGGGTAGTGAGGCAAATGGTTGTCACTCAAATGACAATACTCGCGAAAATGTTTGATACATGCCCATTGTTAGTATTTGTGGATCAATTGGTGGCCCAGGACACCTTTGATGCCCTCTCGTCTTACTTCACATGCTCACCATATCATGTACGTACAGGAGACTTAGTGTTGTGACTACAGTGGAGCTTTCATCCACGAGATGGGAGACACTCATGGTGAAGCTTGCACACTCTGACGGCAGCGGCACACGCTCAAGCAATGGCCTGTGGCCACATTTGTCTTTTCTCATGACTTTTACTGTTGGTTTTGCTCCTGGAGAGCTCTAGTTCTTTCAAACTTGGGGATGCCAAGGATATCTCCAACTTGCATGTGGGTTTCTTCGGAAGTCACGTTGTACTAGCTGGGTGCTGATCCTTTGGGGGGCCAATTGGCCAGATTAATTATGTGCCAAGGTGAATATCCACCCTTGGAACATATCGAGAGGTCGGGCTCGACCCCAAGTGCAAGAGTAATCGCTGCGTGCTTCACGCACGACCGGGCGTCACACTCACTAGCTCAACTCTTGCTCCTATCTCTCACTTGTACTAACTCTTGAACTCTTTCAAGCAACCACACGCTTCCCCGTGTCACGTGGGGATCCCCCTACACTCCCGAACTTCTAGAACCTGAGTCATCCTCAGTGCCGCGGTTGCCTCCTCGTAACCATAGCGTCATCGGGAGCACCAGCTCTAACCGTACTGCCACTATTGTCGCATTGCTCTTATCGTAGTTACTATTTCTAAGACTCATCACTCTTGATTGCGGTCACATTGACAGCAGTACCAACATTTGGTGTGTGGGCTTTGAGCTTTTCTCTGTGGTACATCGCGTTGTGTTGTAAGAGCTTCTCGATGTGCTCCCATGATGCTTCACCAGCTACATTGCAGATTTTGTGTTATGTATGGTGCATTCTAGCCACGTAATGTTGCTATGTCCGTCTTGGCGACCTCTAGACTTGACGCCACTCACATGCAGGCAGGCTACAATGCTTGACGGCTACTTTGGTGGTCTCACCTTCATCCTGCACATCCCTATGTGCAAACATGAAGTTTCTCGGTGGCTAGTTCCTGAGAGCCACTTTCTTGGCAACCTCAATTCTGCTCTTGGTTTGCTTAGTTCTCTAGAGCTTGTTTTTCTGCCTCCGCTGCTTCTTTCGGCTTGTCTTTCGGCCACCCGAGTGCCCTGTACTGCTACTAGGATCTGTCTGAACGCTGTTTGGTAGCTGGTAGATATGTTCTTGGACTTTCCATAGGCCAGCTGTGAGAAAGTGCGTAGAAGCTTCCTAGCAACACAGCCGCAGACCGGGCGTCAGTGCCTGGTCAGACGGTGATGACAGTCACAGGTCTTACACACAACGGCAAGGGTTTTTCTAGGAGACACAAGGCACAGTGTCAGAATGCTTTAATATAGCATATGCAGAGAGAAATGACAACTGACAGGTCCAAGGCATAAATACCTGCCGCGGCGCACGGCGGGTGTCGCACGCGGCAGTCCAAGAGCTGTCCTAAAACCGGCCCAAAACCACTGTTTTGGCCGTAACTCTGCGCACACATGTCAGAATCCTACGCCGTCTGAACCTAGACGTGCAGAATCAAAAGACGGACGCAGCAACTGGTCACATGCATGCATCCATCGACTGACAGTGAGCATACAATGCAAAAACATGCAAATAGGCCTCATGGCCAGTCCGCCGAAAGGCGCCTGCAAGACGTAGAAGGCAGAGCAAAGAGTCCCGGTGGCATCTGGGGCTCTGGAACAGTGGTCGGTCAGCTCCAAGCGGGTAGTCCGCCGCCTGTCGTCGCGCCGGTGTCACCAGGGCCGCCTGCCTCAGAGATCTGCACGAGTATGGACACGGCCGAGTGGTCACAGTAAACTGTACAGGAACGGCACAAAGCACAATACTCCCCCATGACCCGATGGTACGCATGTCCATACGCGTGCAGCACTGGTACAACCACATAGTGGGTGACACAGACAAATGAGACGCAAACGTACATCCCACACTCAACCACTGTCACGCACGGGGCGAAGCCCAACAGAACGAATGGCCACCAGGAACTTTCCGCGGGCAAGTGCCTTCGTCAAGAAATCGGCACGTTGCAAGTCAGTGCCAACCCACATGATGGAGATCACGCGTCGCTCCACCAGATCACGAACGGAGTGATGCTCAACCGCAATGTGCTTTGTGCGAGCATGAAAAACACCAGAGTTCTCTGCAATGGCGAGATCACTCTCGTTGTCGCAACGCAGCACAATGGCGGGTACTAACTGCCCAAGCTCAAGAAACAAGCGCTGCAGCCAAACTGCCTCAGCAGCCCCTGCCCCCAAAGCCACATACTCTGCCTCCGACGAGCTACGTGCGATACAGCCCTGCTTCTCGCTTCGCCAAGACAAAGCGGTACCACCGAGCAGAAACATGTAGCCAATGCGACTGCGCCCGTCAGGGCTCCAAGCCTAGTCGCTGTCAGTGTAGCCGTCAAGTACCACCGAACACTACCGACGAAAGCAGAGTCCGAGATACGGCGTGGAGGCCACGTACCATACCACTCGCACAGCCGCGTGAAGAGCTCTTGCACATGGAGCCTGCGAGAACTGAGCGAGGAGGTTGACGGCGAACGCGATGTCGGGACGCGTTGTAGTGGCTAGGTACATCAGAGATCCGATAAGACGGAGGTACAAGGTCACGTCCACTCTCTCCCCTAGCTGTGTAGGGTCATCCACCTTCAGGGCATCCTGCCCATCACGTGTGAGGGGTGTGGAAGCAGTGGGCACTGCGCCAAGGAGATCGCAAAAGTGCTCCCCCACGACTCGTGCGTATCGGGCCTGATGCAGCAACCGTGTCCGATGTTTGCGATCTCGCACGATCTCCATACCAAGAAACACCGATGCAGGACCGAGGTCGTTCATCCTGTAGGCGGTCTGCAGGACAGCCTTGGCCTCCTTCACGGCCTCCAGGGACGGAGACACGATCAGAAGGTCATCAACATAGACCAGGATGGCGGTGTACCGCTCGGGTGTCGGTAGGATGAAGAGTGAGGGGTCTGCCTCGCTCTGTACGTATCCTGCGCGAGTCAAGGTGCCAGTGATCTCCCGGTTCCAACACCGTGGAGACTGCTTGAGGCCGTACAAGGACTTGCGCAAGCGCCAGACCTTGTCACCGTCCTCAAAGCCTGGTGGCTGAGCCACTACACCGAACAGAGCTCGAGCTGAGGTCATGCGGCCGACAGGGGCAAAGGTGTCAGTGTAATCAACTCCCTCAATCTGAGAGAACCCCTTGACGACCAAGCGGGCCTTGTAGCGTTCCAGTGAGCCATCCGGCTTCACTTTCTTGCGAAAGACCCACTTGACCTGAATCGCCTTCCTCCCAGGGGGAAGGTCGACCAGCTCGTAGACTCTGTGCTCTCGGATAGCGCGAAGCTCATCCTCGCAAGCAGCTCGCCAGGCATCAGCATCCTGTGATGAGAAAGCCTCCCTCAATGTGCCCGGGTCAGGCGCCATAGTGGGGGAACTCTGCGTGGCAAGTGCACACGCCTCAGTGTCAGGCCTGACGGCCACGAGATCAGCTGTTGCGTCACAGGCAATATGGAACTCGCGAGTGACCAGGTCGTGCCCTATGGAGCACGCTGGGTGTACCTCTGAAATCTCAGTGTGGACACTCAGGCCTAAGGCCTTTGTGCCTGGATCACCGCTCGCGATGCTGCGAGAGGAACGCCTGGGTCCGGGACCCGACGCTCGCTGAGCTCCGGAATCCAGTGGTTGAAGGCGACCACCGGGCTCACGAGAGTAACCGGAGGTCGAGGGGCGCACCTCAGGCTCAGGAACAGGTACGTCCACAGCTGGTGAGGGCTGAGACGAGGCAGCCGGATATGCCGTGCGAGGAGAAGCGTGTGAGGGGGACACTGAGCTGGGGGTGACAACGGGCAAGGCTGGCCCGGACACTGAGACAGGAGTGTCAGCCGACGTAGGGACAAGAGTGGGCTGGGCTGGGTCAGTCGCCGGAGCAGGGGTGCCAGTGGACAGAGGTGGTGATGCAGGAGGAGGCGTGAGAGCAGCGGTACCTGTGGGGTGTGAAACAGGCTGAACAGGCGGGATCTCTGGACCAACGGCAATGATAGCCGGATCATCAAGTGTTGGAGATCGAGAGGGGACTCGAGCGGACACATCAGCCTGACGAGAAATGGTCGCTGGCGGAGAAGTCTCCCCCATCCGCCGAGGACCCTCATAGGAATGTACATGAGCTGCAGAAAGGGCTGTGATCGAAGTCAGATCACGGTATGTGAGAGACTCAAAAAACAGCGCGTCACGGGACTCAATGACATGACGACGAGTGGGTTCCCAAAAGCGCCAGGCCTTCGACCGCGGGGAGATGCCGATGAAGGCACACAAGCGACCCCGAGGGGAGACCTTGGACCCTTGCTGGTCCTCGGTGTACCACACGGAGGCCAGGGAACCCCAGACGCGTGCGAGACGAAGATCAGCACGGTGGCCAAACCAGAGCTCGTACGGTGTAACATGATCCGGAAGCGGACCATGCGGGAGGCGGTTCCAGACCCACGTCATGTAGGCGAAGCCCTCGAAGGCGAAGGACTCCGGGAGACCGCACTCAGACCGCATGGCGCGGACCGCATCCTCCATGGTGCGGTTCCAACGCTCAGAGACACCGTTATGCTGTGGAGTAGCAGGAGTGGAGACCTGGTGAAAAATGCCGTGCTCAGCAAAGAAGGAGTCCATCTCACCGAGGAACTCGCCGCCGCGATCCAAGCGAAAGGTATGTAGTGTGTGGCGGGACTGACGCTCAGCCATCACGAGCCAGAGCCAAACCGCAAGGGCGGCGTCGCTCTTCTGACGCAGACTGTAGACCCGCCGCATCCGGGTGAAGTCATCAGTCAGTGTCAGAACATACCGGCCCCTCTCGGACAGGGACTCGACCAGGAGAGGACCAAGCAGGTCCGAGTGGACCAACTCGAGTGGCCTCAGCGCTCGGGAATGCGAATCAGGGTAAGTACACCAGTGCATCTTTCCCTAAGCGCAAAAAAGGCAGTCGGTCTTGGGTGGCTTATCGAAAGAAGCCACGTCAAGGCCAAGAGCGGGCTGTGTCCGTATGAGCTTCAACACAGTGTTGGAGCCCACATGACACAGACGTCGGTGAAGCAACCTCTGGTGTTCTGGGGATAGAACACCAGTGACAAAAACACGACCAGAGGAAGGGGGAGAGCAAGGGGAGGATGGCCGAGCAATGCGGTACAAATCATCTATGACTGAAGAACGCAGGACAATGCTATGGGTGTCAAGAGCAGTCACCGTCGCTGAATCAGCGGTGTGCTCAACGGAGAGACCCATAAGAGAGCAGGCACGCACAGACAGCAGACTGAGCTCAAGATCAGGCACAAACAGCACGTCAGAGAGATACAGGGGGCCAGACGGACCATCAAAGCATACAACCCCAACACTGTGGACCGGTAAGGACTGACCAGAGCCTATACGAACAGAACGGACAGTCGTGACAGGACCAAGTACCACAAAGTCACTACGACGACACGTCATGTGGTGGGTGGCACCGGAATCGATGATCCAAGTGCCACTGGAGTCACGACTTGTGGACGTCACTGTACAACGAGCAATGGAACACTCGGCATCAGAGGGACGCTGAGCCGTCAGTGGGAAGGAACGACGTACATCACGAAGGTGAGACTCATGAATCCAGTCAGTGCAGTCAGGCCCATCATCATCACATGCGGACTGTGCGCCCCCACACGTGTCATCACGAGTCACGAGGACGGACGAACAAGCAGTCTATGACCCACTCGACGATGACAACACACTCGCACCTCCCTGAAAGCGAAGCGCCAGAAGATGACGAAGCTCAGCGATGGTGCGGTCACGTGGGTCTGGAGCACTGCTGCTCGCTGTTGAGGACGCAGGAACAGCTGCAGTCGTGGTCGCCGCGCGTCCAGAGGAGTGTGCGCGCGACGTGCCGGACGCGGTGCGGGCAGCATGGGCAGCCTGAAGTCCGCGAGTGATGCGCTCCCAGTCAAGCGGCTGCTGGCACTCGGTGTAGCGATGGGCACCTCTACAGTTGTAGCAGTGCACGGAACGGCCACTGCTACCACTGGATGACGACTGCTGCTGACCCGATCCGCGCTTCCTATTCTTCTTCTTCCCCTGGGCAGCTGCCGCAACGCCCTGCGTCTGCGTGGGTGTAGACGGGGTCGAAGAGGAGGAGGAAGATGAGGTCGTGATGGAGGTAGATGAGGGTGACTGTAGGAGGGAAGATGGTGGTGAGGCGAGGACTGCTGCAGCGAGGGAAGTCTCCTGATGTGCTACTGCTGCCTTGCGGGCCGACGTCACCTTGAGGAAAAGCTGATGGGCCCAAGGGAGCAGCTGCAAAGTGGCTGAGAAAGGCTCGAGAGTAGCGTGGCTGTACCGTGTGAATATGTCGGTGTACTCCAGGCGAACTCCGAGCATGATCGTCCGAAGTGCCCACAGCTGTGTGCCCCCTGAGGTCCCCAGACGCGTGTAAACACGCATGGCGCGTCGCCAGTAATCCGCCGCAGGCTCCGCTGGTCCCTGAAGTAGCGAGTGGAAAGCATGAATGTGTGACGCACGCGTAGCGTGCGTCTCTGCGGCCAGTAGGGACAACGCCAGATCCCAGCCTCCACGAGGATCGACGCCAGTGCCTGTGCCAGCCTCGTCGAGGAAGGGGCGGAAGTCGACGACAGTCTCGCGTGGCATGGCGTAGAGAAGTCCTCGCATGGCCCGGGCTGCTGTCAGCACCTGTGTTGGATCTGTAGACTGGTATGGGNGCTCCTGTAGAAGACGAATCTCCCGCTCCTGGGAGTCATCCTCGAAGCCTGGCATGAATGGCTCGTCATCAAGGAGGTCCGCAGGTGGTGGAGAAACCACACCAGGAGGTGAAGCAGGCGGAGCACCTGTCACGGGCACCTGGGCCGAGTGCTGGGTGGAGGCCGCATCGCCGGCAGCTCCCTCAGAAATCCGCGAAGGAGCCGTGGACTGAGCACGCAGGAGCTCAGTCAGCGTGCGGATCGCCTCAGTCTGCTCTCGCTGCAGACGACGCATCTCCTCCTGCTGGCTGCGCAGGTCCGCAATGGCCTGCGAGCGAGGGCTCAATACCCCTGAAGAGGAGGAGGAGGGATCACCTGGTCCCTTGTCCTTGTCGTCGGGCGAACTCATGTCGCCGCTCACTATGGGACGACAGGTCAAGTTTGCCGGATTTCAAAACCGTCTCCGTTTCTCGGAGAGTTGAAACGCTCGCAGCTTTTGACTTTCCGGGTGAAAATTTGGCTAAGTGAAATGCTGACGTCAGCAAGTGGTTGCTGACGTCAGCACGACCTGATGACGTCAGCAATCAACAATGCTGATGTCAGCTTGTCCCCTCCCTTTTTTTTCTTGTCACGGTTCTGACGCGTGTGGAACCGCCTCGCGGTGGAGCGCGGCAGCTCCACGGAAGCTGCGCAGCAGCTTCCGCCCAGCTGCTGCTGCAGCTGTGCTGTCAGCTGCAGCAGCAGCTGCGTAGCTGCGTGTGCAGCGGTGGCAGCAGCGCCTGCGCTATTGCTGCTGCTGCTGCGCGCGGCGGCTGCTGTTGCGCGTTGCAGCTGCTGCTGGCTGCCGCCGCCGCGCGCTGCTGCTTCTACCACTGCTGCGCTGCTGCTGCCGCTGCTGCTGCCGCAGCGACTGCCGCTGCTGCTGTTGTGCCACTGCCGCTGCTGCACTGCTGCTGCCGATGCTGCTGTTGCGCTGCTGCTGCCGCCGCTGCTGCCACGCTGCTGCTGCGGCCGCTATTGCTGCGCTGCTGCCGCCGCTCCCTCTGTTGCTACTGCTCTGCTACTGCGGCTGTGGGAGGGCAGCTCCACGCACCGCAGCCGCCACACACCTCTGCGTGGCGGTAGACGCCGCTGCTGCTGCCTCTGCAGCTGCGATCTCACGTGGTGGGTGGAGTACGTTGACGGCGACCGGCTGTCTCCAACAGATCCCAGAAAACTCTGTTGCAGCGGTGACTCTCACTGCTGCTGCTCTGCTGCATCTCTGCTGCGCAACTCAGTGAGAACTGTCTCACTGCTCTGATACCATGAGAAAGTGCGTAGAAGCTTGCTAGCAACACAGCCACAGACCGGGCGTCAGTGCCTGGTCAGACGGTGACGACAGTCACAGGTCGTACACACAACGGCAAGGGTTTTGCTAGGAGACACAAGGCACAGTGTCAGAATGCTTTAATATAGCATATGCAGAGAGAAATGACAATTGACAGGTCCAAGGCATAAATACCTGCCGCGGCGCACTGCGGGTGTCGCACACGGCAGTCCAAGAGCTGTCCTAAAACCGGCCCAAAACCACTGTTTTGGCCGTAACTCTGTGCAGACATGTCAGAATCCTACGCCGTCTGAACCTAGACGTGCAGAATCAAAAGACGGACGCTACGACTGGTCACATGCATGCATCCATCGACTGATAGTGAGCATACAATGCAAAAACATGCAAATAGGCCTCATGGCCAGTCCGCCGAAAGGCGCCTGCAAGACGTAGAAGGCACAGCAAAGAGTCCCGGTGGCATCTGGGGCTCTGGAACAGTGGTCGGTCAGCTCCAAGCGGGTAGTCCGCCGCCTGTCGTCGCGCCGGTGTCACCAGGGCCGCTTGCCTCAGGGATCTGCACGAGTATGGACACGGCCGAGTGGTCACANACTGGTCACATGCATGCATCCATCGACTGACAGTGAGCATACAATGCAAAAACATGCAAATAGGCCTCATGGCCAGTCCGCCGAAAGGCGCCTGCAAGACGTAGAAGGCACAGCAAAGAGTCCCGGTGGCATCTGGGGCTCTGGAACAGTGGTCGGTCAGCTCCAAGCGGGTAGTCCGCCGCCTGTCGTCGCGCCGGTGTCACCAGGGCCGCTTGCCTCAGGGATCTGCACGAGTATGGACACGGCCGAGTGGTCACAGTAAACTGTACAGGAACGGCACAAAGCACAACAAGCTGATGCATGATTTGCACGTACGCTGGCCTGATCGAGAGTGGAGGGTGAATCAATCTCTCTCGCTCATTTTTCAACTAACTCTCACATTCTTGAGCGTCTCTTCGCCGTCTCTCCACCTTCTCAAGCACCGTCAGTCACGTTGTGTTTTGTGCGACGTGGTCACTCTCATAGAACATTGCTTAGGGGGTTTGTTCATTCCCTCATGGTATCAGAGCAGTAGAGAGAATTCGTGCGTGCACCCCACTGTACAACCCGCAGCAACAGGAATAGAGACGTCTCAGCTGGCTGGGTTGGGTTGGGTGGGGAGTACAGGTCCTGACAACGTGGAGGCCTTGAGCTAAGGGCTCGCGTCACGCAGTCCTCCGCTAGAGCCGGAGACGGAATGCTGTGAAAATTTCTGGGCAGCTTCCTTCATTGTGTTTGCCATCTTGGCGGCGACGAAACAAATTTCCGGCGCTCTGAGCCGCGGTAGTAACAGCGGCTACAACCGAAGCAGAACCTATGGCAGTAGCAGCCCTTGGCATCTACCTCATCACTATTACAGATCTGCTGCATCTGGTGGCAACAGCGGCAGCCGCTCTTAGCTGTCGTGGCAGCAATCGTCGCAGCTACTGCATTCCTACAGAAGTGGCTGCAGCATCATCTCTTACAATTGCCCTCAACTGCAGCTGCGACAGCAACAACAATCGTAGCTGTAAGGGGTAGCGACACTGGCATCCATAGCTTGCTCTAGTGTTGGTTTGTGTGGCTTCCACCCGTCACGACTGATGCTGATGCATTATCCATATACCCACATTTGCGGTATATGGTAGAGGAGGGTGTGATGACACGACGGGCCTCCAGACTGTACCGAGATTTCTCCAGCACCTATGGCAGCGCCGGTGAGATGCGGTCGATGCGTTCCGGCAGCCCTGTGGGCTTGTCGGGAGCTAGGAGAGTTTTCTTGGTGGGTTGAGACCCGCA
The DNA here is from genome assembly GCA_023375785.1 of Penium margaritaceum. Taxonomy (NCBI): domain Eukaryota; kingdom Viridiplantae; phylum Streptophyta; class Zygnematophyceae; order Desmidiales; family Peniaceae; genus Penium; species Penium margaritaceum. The sequence goes on along the minus strand of SZWC01000337.1, from coordinate 447,785 downwards.
CACCCGGTGGACTATACCGGTGCAACGAGGAGACTGGGTGGCTGTACTAGCGCTTTCGATGTTCTGAAAGCTGCGTGTGATGTCTGGATGTTGATTTTGAGATTTTCTGGCACTACTCTTTTTTTCTCAGTGGTTGAGACCCGGGCATTCGGAGAGCTGTTCCAGTGCCTCGAGGAGACCACCGTTATTGTTATCGTGGTGTGCGTAGTGTGTTTTCCCCACTGTCTCATTTGGGTTCAGCAAGGGTGACGGGGCCCAGTGCGGCTTGCCACCGGCGCCCCTACTTAAGCCCGCTAGGGGCTCATTTGTACTCTCTCCTTGTTCTTTTGTATTCAGCGTTCCAGACTTAGCCAAATTCTTGCCGTCTTGCATCGCACTCACACACAGAGCTCATGTTCGTTTTTGCATGGGCCTGTACGCCCTAAAATATTTCCAATTTGGTATCATAGCACAGGGGGGCGTGTGAGCAGCAGAAGCAATAGCAGTGGGCGGAACGCAAAGAGAACGCGCCACGTGGTGCCACGCCGGCACCAGTGTGATGGAGCGCAAAACAACTACACGTGAACGCCACAGGGTCGGTGAGCCGTGCACAACAGCATTAGCGACTGCAGTGGCAATGGCAATAGTAGCAACAGACGTGGCAGCCGCGTCAGCTGCAGTGCCATGCAGTAGGAGCAGTGGCAGCACAGCTGTCGCTCACAGGAACAGCATTAGCGGCGGTAGCAGCAACGACCAGCACTAGCATTCGCAGCAGCTGCACAGGCGGCATTAGCATCTGTAGCAGCAACCGCTTTGTCGCGCAGCAGCAGCACCAACAGCAGCTGCAACAGTGCATCAGCCGCTGTAGTAGCGGCATCAATAGCAGTAGTAGCCACTGCAGCAGCGGCGGCAGCAAGCAGCAACGGCGGCAGCAGCAAGCGGTAGCCGCGGTAGCAGCAAGCAACAACAGCAGCATCTGCTGCGCAGTTCAGTAGCAGCAGCAGCGGAAGCACTAGCAGCAGCAGTGGTGGCAGCATCAAGCAACAGCAGCAACTGCTGCGCAGACTTGCAGCAGCTCCGCAGAGTAGTAGCAGCAGCAGCAACGGCGGAAGCAATAGTAGCAGCAGCAACCGCAGCAGCTACACCTGCCGCTGCAGCTGCTACTACAGGAGGGCTTCACAGCTCTCCTCTCAGGGCCCCCGCCCCCTTGGAGGGGCCCCCTCCACCCCCATCAGGGAGGCCTCTCTAAGGGGGCCCGTCGGCCCCGTTCGCCTCCCTCCCCTTTTCTCGAGGGGGCCCTCGGAGGGCCTCGTCGGGCCCCTCCGAGGGGCCCCTCGGAGGGACCCGTCGGCCCCGTCGGCTCCGTCGGCCGACCGACAGAGGGGCCGACGGCGGAGAGGGGCGGACTCCCTCCCCTTTCATTATTTTCTCCATTCGCCCACCTTAGGGGTAATCAAGAAAAAGGGGGGGGGAGTAACAAAATTATACTCGCCTTCAGGTGCACACCTGAAGGCGAGTGAAAACAAAAAAATGGAAATCGTCCAACTACTACCGTCGCAGTAGCAGCAGCTTTCATAACAACAATAGCAATATCGGGCAAAGTTGCAATGACTACAAAGTGCGGCGGCTGCGGTAGTACTTGTTGTTTTGCCTTCTTAGCCGACACTAGATTGTGCGTCGGCGGCGACCTCTGCTTTGAGACGCGTCCTTGACCGGTGTCTTCCTGGGGCCTGTAGATTGGTGCGCGCACTTCACTCCGTAGGATCGACGGCGGACTTGAGTCTTTCCATCTCCAAGGCCTGGGTTGTCTACCGCTTTGAGCAACAGCCACACCTGCAGCCATCACCCCTTCTCTTCTTGGAGCAGTCTTTCCTCTATTAGTGGCAGTAGCATTAGTAGCCACAATTAGTCAAAATCCAGTCTCCGGGCGTGCTGTGGTAGTGCAGCTCGTCTCGTCTGGTCACGTTTGCTGTCCAGGACGCCGTGACTTCTAGGAGTGACAGCACCTACTGGTCTCATTCCCTCCCGTGGCTTGGTGTTTACCACCGGGAGTAGGTGCCCTTGGTACATATCCATCGTCCAGCACACGAGATGAGTGCGTGGACATCTTTGCAGGCGACCTGCGCGTTTGCTTGTTATTACTATGGTGATGGACGTCATGGTTGGCGTCGCTGCCGGATGCGTCCTCGCGGCTGGTATCCACCTTGGCTTTAGCCTCGTTCGAGCATGCGTCCTCCACAGCATACGGATCTGCCAGCGTTGGTAGATCCTCTAGCTCAACATTTGGCGACTACATTCGCCAAGATCCTTGGCCTGCGGCAGATGGTGCAGCGGCTTTGTGACCTCCTCGTCACCGAGCGTGCTTCTGCCACTAGTTCGTCGATGGACTCTTCCATCACATCTCCTCCATCCTCTCCTCCTTCGTCATTCGATGGTGTACCTTAAGCTCCACTTGCCAGTCAGTCCTAGGCTGCCACCATCCTTTTGATCCTCCACTCTGATGTGACGAAGACGCCACCTTGCGATGACGTGTCTTCATGTAGTCGTTCCAGTCGAGTGACCCCGCGACATCGGCGTCAGCGCTCCGCATGCCGTGCTCGCGCCACTTTTGATACATCCTCCACCTCCTCGGCTTCCATTGCTATTCCTGTCAAGGGGGAGTGTGGTCACGCGTATTACTTGTTGTGACCGTAGCGACAGGATCCGCACTCGCGCCAGGCCGTGGTACCCGATCATCCGCTTAGGCAGACTCAGATGATACGGTGACAGCACATGGCATGGAGTCTGATCCTGATATGGCGTTCATGTTGGAGACTTGCCTGTCATCGTCCGGGCTAGATCCAAATCTTCCACAACAGTAGGTGACATCAGGAGGAGCGCAGATACGGCGTCCTTTGGACGGTGCCACTCGCGGCTCCGACCGGTGGAGGCCCATGGGTCGCACAAGAGTCCCGTACATATCGGGATGCATCTACCAGACTTTTGGGGGAGAGCGCAGACGACTCACACCAGTGTGGCGGGTGTTGGAGTACTTGGGACGTGCATGTCATCGAGGTCGACATCTACGCCGGGGCAGAAGCCGCACATTCTACAGTAGCAGGTTGCATCAGGAGGAGTGCAGGTTCCGCGTGCCTTGGTGGTGCCACTCGCAACTCCGATTGGTAACGACCTGGCGGTGGCACAGGAGTATCGTGTGGATCGGGATGTCCTATACAGATTTCCAGGGGCGTTGGCACATGGGACTCACACCAGCCCGATAGTGGTCGCAGTGCATGAGCAGAGTCGGCCGGCTGGTCTTTAGAGGTTGAGGCATTCTTGAGAGCAGCAGTTCAGAGAGATGTTTCTGGGACATATGCTACAGTACACACGATAGGCTCCACCATCTCATCTACACTACGTGAGGACCAGCTTTAGCGTGAGGAGTCGTTCATGTTTCTACAGTCTCCGGGTTCCCGTATACATGACGGAGCAGCGACAAACATAACGGAGTCAGATGGTTGTCCTCACTCTATCATGGAGCGGGTGGCAGCGACCAGCCTTCCTGGCGAGAGTGCGTGAACGCCAGCTACGCTTGCTGGTCGCCTTGACGGGCATTGTTGAGCCGGAGTCCTGCACACATGTGTCCATTACGGCGGCAGTCGAGGACACTTAAGCAGATTTGTACACGCGGATGGAGTCACATCGTCAGCAGGAGCTGAGTCCTGCCCCCTCGTTTTCACGTGTTGGTGACCCTACTCATCACATTAACACTGAGAGTTAGTACCTGCACGGACGACATTTCCACATGCTCCGCGGACTCTGACAACTCCTCCTTCTCCTTCTCTCTCGGCATGCGACCGCTCACTCCTCGTATGATAGACACAAGCTGTGGTGTGGATGCGACACCTGCAGCTGCATCCGATGTTGCAGCATCTAGGTACATTGCGAGTTTGGTTGACCCCCAAGAGAATGCAACAGCACCGGCTCCATCGTCTTGAGCAGCAGAGATGCAGATAGAGCTGTACTCGCGAGTTCTATAGTGTGCATGTGCAGCATCCAGTGAGACCGAGTTTATGCTACGTGAGTAAGAAATGGACCACCTCCACATAGTGTAGTGATGCTGCAGCGAGAGATGATGGCAGCACGTGACCGATTCTCAGAGGAGGGGAGCATCACTACTATCGGCACAAGCCTTCCGCCACCAGCATTTGGCACACCCATACTCGGGGAGGATCTTGTAGCAGCTCTGAGTATGACATTCGACGGATACACTACCATAGGAGAGCTAAGCGTGCCTTCAGTTTCCTCCATCGTCGCTCCTGTCGACTTCGTCATCACTCCTCCTTGTGCGGCTGCCATCACACACCTTCATCTACCTGACTCAGCTGCTCCATCATTGCCGATGAGTGGTGATCCGGTTTGTCGCTCCAGCCCATTTCTTCTCGCCGTACTCTCCTATGCTTCAGGGTGCTCTATCCTGCCTCGGAGACCAGCTCCGCCACTTCATCCACGCTCGCGTGCTGCTCGCCCATTGCCTTTCCTCCGGCGTACACAAATGCATCGCGGTAGAGCGGACAGAGGAGATACTGTGAGTTAGGACCCTTGGCAGTCCCGCGAGGGCTGGTACATTACAGGTGATGGAGTTGCGACGTGAGGAGTCGTAGCCAGAGACACCACTTTGTCTTTGAAGGAGGGAGCCGACTCGTACATGACAGGGGGAGCTATCTCTATATGATGCAGAGACCACATGATTCATCGCCACAGGATCTGTTCACCTACAACATCGGCATCTCCATCGAGGACATGGCCACCAGGTTCATCTACCCAGGGGGAGTGTTGTGTGGACCTCGACCTGACGTGACGTCATGGGAGATGCATGGCAAGGGGTCCATACTCTGCTATGACCATACTACATCCGCACTCTGTTGGTCGAGACCTCGACACTTGGTCGGCTGCACCAGTGTCACGAGGAGACCATGGGGTCCTGTGTCTTGGTGTGTGGCCAAACTATGTGTGGCATGTGCATGCCAGCTGGTTTGCTCATTGTGGTCGAGACCCAGACACGTGGTGAGGTACACCCGTGTTACGAGTAGACCCTCTATGATCCTATGTGTTGATGGATGATGCTATTGTGGTCGACACACAGACACCTGTTTGATTTCTCGTAGTGGTCGAGACCCGGGCACTTGTGCCGCCAGTGTCACGAGGAGACCATTTTGTCGTCCGACATGTGTGTGATGTGCATTACACTAGTTTGTGTGCGTGTGTATCACTCCTCTCATGGTCGAGACCCAGACACTTGGTGGGATGTGCCTGTGTCTAGGGAGAACTTGGATGGGTAGCAGATGAGTGTGGTTGACAGGTGCAAATTGTGGTTTGGCAGACGTCGTTGTTCCATGCCTTCGTTCATTTGCTCTTGCGTGGACGGCTATGTCAGCCAGGGGGAGTGTTGGTTTGTGTGGCTTCCACCCGTCATGACTGACGCTGATGCATTATCCATACACCCACGTTGGCGGTACATGGTAGAGGAGTGTGAGATGATGTCTGGACGTTGATTCTAAGATTTTCTGGCACTGCTCCTATTTTCTCGGTGGTCGAGACCCGGGTTCTCGAAGAGGTGTTCGGTTGCCTCGAGGACACCACAGTTATTGTTATCGTGGTGTACGCAGTGTGTTCTCCCCGCTGACTTATTTGGACTGAGCAGGGTGACAGGGCTTGGTGCGTCTAGCTGCCGGCGTCCCTACTTAAGCCCGCTAGGGGCTCATTTATACTTTCTCCTTGTCCTTTGTATTTAGCATTCCAGACTTAGCCAAATTCTTGCCGTCTTGCATCGCATTCACACGCAGAGCTCATGTTCGTTTTTGCATGGGCCTGCATGCCGTAAATCATTTCCAATTTCTAGTGCACCAGCAGCAAAAGTAGCAGGAGAACGAGCAGTGATAGCCACAGCTCTCAGCAATAGCGCTCGTAGCTCGCAGCTGTTGCTATAACAACACCAGCAACAGCTGGTAGTTCTTGCAGCTAAACGTGTAGTGCAGCACGCCGCAGCAGCAAGCAGCATCAACCAACTTCAGCAGCCATCAGCGAGCATCAGTAGCAGCAGCAGCCGCCTCGCAAATGCACGTAGCTGCAAGCCACGCGTCCGCATGCCGCGGCATCAGCTGCTCGCAACAGCAGCTACCATTGCAGCACATGCAGCACTCGCAGCAACAGCAACAGCTGTCAGCCGTGGCCTTGTAATTGCGCACAGCTACAAGCAATGCGGCAACTCGCCACGGCATCCGTTGATCGCAGCAGCAGCAACCATTGCAACATGTCACAAGCATCTATAGCAGCATCAGCAGCAGCGTGCACATCCATCAGGAACCTCCACCGTAGTTTCCTGCTGCTCCTCGCCGGCTCAGCATGTTGCTGAAGACGGGATCGTGGTCAAGGGGCCCATCGCAAAACGAGTTTGTTGACCATGAGTCCATGTCAGGACTTCAATTGGCTTGGCTTGTCTTGGCTTGGTGTCCAACACAAACAAAAAAAAAGGAGGGGTGAACCCGGGTCCATCCACTCCGTGGCCATCTCTCCACAAGACACACCTGTCAGCTGCTTTCCTCTTCTTTAGTCACCCTTGTTATACTCTTCTTTATTCTTCTTTATTCTTTGTTTTGCATTTGTTTTTATTCATCTCCTGTTCTTTCTCTCTTTCTCTCCCACTTGGTCGAGACCCGAACACATGGGTGCTTGTCCCAGTATCTTGGGAGACCACCATTCCTCAGCTCAAAACTCAGGCACGTAGGATTTTCCCACTTTGGTCGAGACGCGGGTACTCGGGGTTGTGTCCTAGGACCACTGGAGACCGCACATCTGTAGGGTTTGCAGTCTCGTACTCACACACATCGCACATGCCGAGGGCACGGGACCATCCACCCTTTGTCCCACAGCTGTCAGCATCACTTTCGTTCCTTGGTGGCATGACATCATCGGTGTTGCCGCTGCCTAGCGCCTCTTGGGTGCCACCTTACTCACTTCCAGCGTTCTTCGGACCACCGTCGGTGCTGTACACAGCTCCATTGTGGGTTTCCACATCCACATCGGCCTCCATCGTGCTCTCTTCCTCTCCTCTCGTGGCTACATCCTGATCCCATCAGTCGCACTCATATTCTCCTTCATCCATCTGCCATCCTCAGCGTCAATTATCAGATGCCTCTTGTGATGTGAGTTTGGCGGTAGGGTCCAACGGTCACCACTGTGAGTCGGATGGGTCCCTTTGGGGAGTGTCGTTTGACGGTTCGGGTGTGGGTGATGCATGAATAGAGGATTGGTAGCATGTAACGTGCCCGCGTCTTCTAGCCCATTGTCTTGGTTGTGCACCATTGTCGACAGCCTTTTCAGGTGCTGTTGCTGCATGTTACGTTTTGTCTCTTGTCCGTATTTCTCGTGCTTTATGGATTCGAGACTCAGTGGCCTCTCACCACATGACTTGTTCTCGTGTCGCGTTTGTATCGTTGGGGCTTGTCGGGGACGTTTGTTTTGTCCATACTAGTTCAGGAAAGATGTTGCCTGTCCAAGGCATCGGTGTCGTGCGGTTTGTTGGTCCCTCCGGTGATGTCTTCTTTCCTGATGTCCTGTATGTATCTGCACTTGACGTGAGTCTCCTGTCCGTCCTTACCCTCGATGATCAGGGTATGGATTTTGTCGCGTCTCGTGGCGTGGGTACCGTTTTGTTATATTCATTTGGGCGTGTTATGCTACGTGGTCTTAGCTTTGACAAACTATATCGTATGCCTTTGTTTGCACCTAACGCATCCGCCGCTGCCACTGCTTATGGCCATGTTTCTCCTACACTTTTGGCTGAGTATACGCGCTTGCTTCATTGTCACCTCTGTCATGTGAGCACTACTGCGATTCAGAGCCTGCTCCGCCACGAGCCTGCCACTGGTTTGGATGCTGCCACCTTCTTCGCGCCTTGCACCGCTGACTCCATGGATTGTGTGAAGCCAAAATACATCGCTCCCCTTTCCCTATGTCCATGTCTCGCACCCATGATCATCTTGCTCTTTTCCATGCTGATGTCATGGGACCGTTCCCAGTCGAGTTCCTCGATGGTGGCCGTTATGTCCTCTGTCTGATTGACGAAAATTCCCCTTTCCATTGGATCTTTCCCCTCCGTCTCAAGAGTGATGCCGGTCCCACGATCGAATCCTGGCTTGTCCAGGCAGAACGTGCCTGCCAGCGCAAGCTGCATGTGTTTTTTCCGATCGTGGTCGTGAGTTCATTGGACCCAACCTGCGTTTTCTTACATCAGTCGGTGTCCGGTTTGAGTCCTCCGCACCCTGTACGCCTCAACAAATTAGCGTTTCTAAGGGTAGGAGCCGCACTCTTGCGGATGGGGTTCTTATAATGCTGGTCGAGTCTGGTATTTCTGAAGCCTTTGCTTATGAGGCCATGAACTACATGACTTGGGTGTGTAACCGGGTTCCTCATGGGCTCCTTCTACACCACGTCACTCGGTACGAACGCTGGTACCAACATCACGCTAACTCATGCCTTGCACGGGTTTGGGGGTGCATTGCCAGTGTCTGGCTCCCTTAAGACGAGCGCAATGGGAAGCTCTCCCCGCGCCGGTGTCTATGCCCGTTCATCGGTGTCTTGCCACAGTCCAAGGCGTGGCGTTTCTGGGATTCTGAGGGTCGCCATGTCATTGAGTCTGGTGAGGCTCTCTTCTTTGAGAGAAAATTCAGTCATGATATTGCCCATCGCGTCCCCTCTCTTGGCCGAGTTGCATGTGTTGTCGGTAGCTCTTGGGCTGGCTGGCCCTCGGGTGGCTCTATGCACTCCCTTGTGCCTCCCGTCTCATTTGTGCCCCTGCTAGCATCCATCCCGACACCCACATCTATATCTCTCCCTTCGTCGCTGCTTGCATCGTCGACACCTGCATTGTCACCTGCCTCCCTGCTTGTGTCTGCATGCACTTCTTCCCCCTCATCTGCACCTACGTCAGTGCCCGTGACATAACCTAGTGCTATCTCTTCCTCATCGTCACTGCCATCTCCGACATCCTCACCTATATCGTCGCCTGCATCATGTGGCGCCTCTCCCCTTCACTCTGAACCCTTGTTGGTTCCTTCTGCAACGGACCCTGTCGTTCCTCCACTCTCCTTTGTCCCTACCCCGTACACTCGGGCTCCAGGTGGTTGCTTGCAGTCCTCTTACCCTATCCCCTCTGCTAGTCATTCTGCGTCCGCACGTCCATCTGGCCCTACCTTGGCCCCTTCCGCTGACTTGCATGCTCTTGCCACTGGCCAAGATGCGCTTGGTCTAGCAGCGGTTGTCATCTAGCCCAACTCGGCTGTCGGCTATTCCATGATTGTGGACGAGTTTTTCCGTGGTGGCACCGTTGATGGGTCTAGTCCTGTTGTGCCTCACACCTCTGCTGCCACCGCACTCACTTCTTGTGGCGGTACAAGTCTCCCGCCTGATCTGGACACCATCCACCAGACCCGCTCCGCTCCAGATGCGTCTCTCTGGGAGCAGGCTATGCGTGAGGAGCACGATGCAATCACTGCGTATGGCATTCATGATTTGGTGGACCTCCTACCCGATCAAAAAGCCATTGCCGCACGTTGGATATTCAGGCGCACACGCAAACCCAAAAGCACGATTGAGGCTCGCCTTACTGTCAAGGGCTTCTCTCAAGTCCCTAGCATCGACTACGATGCAACACTTGCCCCTGTGTGGAAGCACACCACCACCAAGGAAATCCTGAGCCAGGTCGCACAGCATGACTAGGAACTACACCAAATGGACCTCAATAACGATTTCTAACGCGGACGCCTCAATGAGGAGATCTACCTCGCTCAGCCGCCTGGCTTTGACGATGATACTGGCCGTGTCTGGCGCCTTCGCAAGGCGTTGTATGGGTTAAAGCAGTCTCTGCGCTACTGGAACCTAGGGACTTCTGCCACCCTTGAGCACGGTGGCTATCGTCGCAGTCCGGTTGACCCTGCTCTCTTCGTCAGTGACCCTGCGGCACCGCTAGTTGCCGTCGTGGTCTATGTGAATGATCTCCTTGCCTCGCCAGATCCACAGGCTGTCTAGGCTGTAAAGGACCTCCTCTAGTCAGCGTACAAGATGAAGGATCTTGGCCCTGCCCGTGTTTACTTAGGCATGGAGTTTGAGCGCGACCGTCAGCGTCGCATGCTCACCATGCATCAGGCCGGGTATGTCCATACTCCGAGGGAGCAGTTCGCCGACCTCTTGGCGCATGTTCCCCATGCATCTACACCCATGACGCCTGTTGGACAGCGCACCCTGAAGTCCACTGACCATGTGCCGTTGGGCGAACTGGTCGAAGTTACAACTTACCTCCAGGTCATTGGGTCTCCGATGTTTCCCGGCACTGGGTATAGGTGTGTGTGAGAGCATTTGGTTGTGTCATTTCATGCAATAGCTTCGCCAGCCCATCCGCTACATCACTCTTTGTTGTGTCAATGAAAGCACTTGCCGCATTACTGAGCATGATGGCATGCATCACACTCGCACCAAACACATCAACATCGAACATCACTTTGTCCGCAAATGCATTACGTGTGGTGATGTGCGCCTCATTGGAGTTGACACCCGCCAGCAGCGTGCTGACTTCCTCACCAAGGCCCTCTGCAGTGGAAAGTTCAAGGTGGTTGTGCATGCTGTTCGTCTCCAGTCTCTCCGTGTTGATCCCGGCTGATGTGTCCCATTCTGTCACCCCAACTCTGCTTCTGTGTTGTCCGATCTTTTGCCATTGTGGCTCCTTTCTGCTTATTGTGGCCTCGTTGTCCCGTGTCTGTGCCCCGTGCGCGATTATGGTATTAGGCATCTACGGGTCATGGGGGGGTGTTGATATGTCTGTCTTGTCGACCTCTCGACTTGATGCCACTCACATGCAGGCAGGCTACAGTGCTCGACGATTGCTTAGGTGGTCTCACCTTCATCCCACACATCCCTATGTACACACATGAATTTTCTCAGTGGCCAGTTCCTGAGAGCCACTTTCTTGGCAATCTTATTTCTGCTCTTGGTCTGCTTAGTTCTCCCGAGGTTGTTTTTTTGCTTCCATTGCTTCTTTTGGCTTGTCATTCGGCCACCCGAGTGCCCTGTACTGTTCCCGGGATCTGTCCTGTCGCTGTTTGGTAGCTGGTAGATGTGTTCTTGGACTTTCCATAGGCCAGCTGGTGGTTTGCACGTACGCTGGCCTGACCGAGAGTGGAGGGTATATCCCTCTCTCTCGCTCATTTTTCAACTAATTCTCACATTTCTGAGCGTCTCTTTGCCGTCTCTCCACCTTTTCAAGCACCGCCAGTCATTTTGTGTTCTATGCGACGTGGTCACTCTTACAGAACATTGCTTTGGGGATTTCTTCATTCCCTCACCTAGTTCACAGATGCATGATTTGTAGATTTTTCTCGGTGGTTGAGACCCGGGCACTTGGTGGTCTGTGACAGTGCTCCTGGAGACCCTATGATGATAGGACACATTTTAGTGCTGACAGGTTGTGTATTTCTTCTGCGATTGACACCCGGATACACAGTAGTTTATGACGGTACCTTGGGAGACCCAACACTTGTTGGTTGAGCCTTTTTTTGCTTTTATCAGACATGGCTTGCATGTGGCTGAGACCCGGACATCCGATAACATGTTTCGGCATCTCAGGAGGCCTAAACGTACCTAGCTTGGCTTGTCGGTGGTCATAGTATATCACCGTAGAATGTGGATGTGTTTTGGGTCTATTGCATGTTTTCTTGTCAGTTGAGACCCGGGCATACGGTGGACTGTTCCGGTGCCTTGGGAGACCTCTCTTGTGTGGTTTCACGTTCTGTGACCGCGGCATTCCCCATCCATGCCTTTTGGTGCGACATGGATGACGGGACCTGGCGGGCTAGCCGCCAGTCCACAGTACATAAGCTCTCATTAGGGCTCATTATGCTTTCTCCTATTTCTTAATGCGTTCCAGAGTTAGCCACATTTCGCCTTCACTGTCTCTCCCTCGCACCTAGAGCTCATGGCAATTTTGCATGGGCCTGCATGCCCCAATTAATTCTACCTTGGTATTAGAGCACAGGGGAGCGTGTGAGCTGTGGTGCTACGACAATCTGTCTGAGGCGTTGTGAGGAAGTGCCACGTGGCACCACGCAGGTCATAGCGTGCAGGAGCACTCATCACTACATCAGCGGGACAACAACAACCAGATGCAGGCTAAGGTGCTCGTGGGCGGCAGAAAGCAACACCGGAGGTGGCAGCTCCTTTAGAGAGAGAAAAAAGGGAAAAAAGGGAAAGGAATCGCCACACAATTTCCTCCCTGCCGGTTGTGAGCTACATGCAACTATGAGCTACAGGTGGCCGTGAGCTAGAGGTGAGAACCAACAGCAGCCACTAATACCGTAGCAAGATCAGCGTAATGGCATCACCTCTAGCAATAGTAGTATTAGTAGTACCAGCCGCGGGTCGCAACGTGGACAACGGCACATAGTAGCAATAGCAGCCTCCTCCATAGTCGCAACAGATACAGTAGTAGCATGAAAAATCTATTGTTATGCACAGTAGCAATGGTAGCAAAGCAGTCGTGAAGAAATAACAGTGGCGTGCAGTAGTAAGCAGCATTAGCAACGTGCATCAGCCAGAGGCAACGAGCAGTAGCAGAAACAACAGTAGTAGCACGTGGCAGATGCACGCAACAGTAGCACATGGCAGCAGTGCGCAATAGTAGCGCGTGGCAGCAGCGTGTAGCAGCAGCGCAATAGAAGCATCAGGAATAGGAACTGCTACAACAGCATGGCAGCAACATCTGTAGTAGCAGTAGCAAAGCAGCAGCGGCAGTAGCTACAGCAGCCGTAGTGGCAGTAGCTGCGAGTGCTCTGCGGCCTCTGCACAACAGCCCAGAAGCTGCGCTACCAGCCTAGGGCTGGCAGTTGCCAGCTCTCACCCACCATCTTTGTGGATGCGACCGACGGACCAGAGCCGGCTGAGAAAGAGAAAAGAAAAAGGAAAAAAAAAAACAGTGAGGACTGCCACACCCGACAGATGGGGACAGTCTGGTAACTACCAGGTGTGTCATCCTACAATAAAATCCACAGGGAAATTCAAAAAAGGGGTTAAGGAAAAACACCAAAGGAGGGAATAAAGAGGGCCACCGCACTCGAAAGGAGGGGAGCAATCGAATAGCTCCCGGGTGAGGGGTCATTCAACAAATCACTAGAGCATTTAGTGAGAAAAAGAAAACCAACAAAAAAGCACTAGGCTTTTGGTGGTGTTTGGGGAATATGATTGTAATGACGCAGAAGCAGGTGCCGACTGTCTTTGCTCGCTATTACTGTGGTGATGGACGTCACAGGTGGCGTCAATGCTGGCAGCATCCTCCAAGCTCGCACCCACCTTGGCTTTGACCACTTGATCCTTTTGTGCCCTCCACAGCATTCGGACTTTCCTGATGTAGCGGTCCACCTCATTAGAGCTATGGTCACATTGTACAGCGAGCTACAAGGTCTGAAGCGGGTGGTGAAGGACTCAATCTTTAACAATCAAGTTGTCGCTGGTTGTGCTGATATCACATCTCTCCTATCGACCACCTCTTCCACCATATCACATGCCTCTGTAGATGACTCTCTCAGCCACCATCAGACTTGCCATTGTAGGTTGGGACCATCCTTTCCATCCTACGGTCCTATGTAGGCATGGATCCTACACAAGACTGCTCTTCGTCTGCTAGCCACTCTCGTCAACCTTGTGCTCGGTGAAAGCATTTATGCATGACACGTCAGGCCTGCCTTGTCTCAGGCACTTCAATGATCTTACCAAATTCTGCGATCCTGGAGGTTGATGGGGAGTGTATGTGTCCATTGGCTATGACCACGCAGGGATGTGCAGCTCCCGTTTGAGCCCCACCAACAGCATCATTGGCCATCACACTGGAGTCGGACAACACCAAGGATGCTGGAGGTACAGTACTTGTGGAGGGGACCAAGACAGCTCGTCCATCGACAGCTCCGTAGCCCTCGGATACAGCACCAGCTGTCGGAGTGGACATGCCTATGATAGGAGACACATAGGCATGCATCCCTCACCTGACGACTCAAAGGACAGTGATAGAGGCAATATGGAGAGCACCAACGACTACCGCACCAGAGTCGGATAGTGTAGACCATGGTGTATGGAATGTCGTTGTAGAGGTGGCTCTGCCTGCTACAGCATCTACAGCTCCACAAGACGTAGATGCTCCATCAGCCAGAGGTTTCCTCGTCACTGGAGTGGTAGCAGTAGGGGTTGATGATACACTTGTTATTGGAGTGGTCGAGCTGTCAGCCTGGGACACAAACGTAGAGGCCGTGGCAGAGGGAGCCTCATTGTTAAGTAAACCAGAGTCGGATAGTGCATATCATGTTGTGCGGAATGTCCTTGTGGAGGTGGCTTTGTCAACTGCATCATCTACAGCTCCACAGGATGTAAGTGCTCCATCAGCCGGAGGTTTCCTCGTCATTGGAGTGGTAGCAGCAAGGGCCGATTCTGCACCTACTCTTGGAGTGTTCAAGCTTAAGGTGCGGGATACAGAGGTAGTGGCAGGGGGACCCTCGTTGGTTATCACACCAGAGTTAGACAGATCAGAAGACGTTGCACAATCTGTAACAGTGGATGTGGTCATAGCAGGGACAGCGTTGGCACCCCCAGAGGCTAGAGTTTCGCCATCAACTACAGGCGTCTCCGCTGCTACATTGGAAATAGCAGTTGCTAATCTGAATTCACCTGTTGTGCTGAAGATGGTGGACATGGAGGTCATTTCTCAGGAGGTGCTGCATCCGCGCATCACTGATCTTGAGTGCATGTAGGCTCTTTGCATGCCATGAGATGTTGAGCACGAGGCTCCATGGAAAACGTTCCCATGGAGGCATGTGATACGGGTTATGTGGACAGTCTTGGAGCAGCGACTGAGTAGCAAAGGAATATGGAAGAGTCAGCCACTTCTGGTGCCATTGAGCCTGTAACTTTGGCTGCACAAGTACACCTCTCAATTGCATGACAGTAGCTTGCAGATGCTCAACGAACTAGCCTAGTCGCCTTGTCAGCCTTCACCTTGAGGATGGAAACCTTAATCTCAATGAGACAGAGTTCCTAGTTGAGTGGGAGCGTTCCAGGGTGTTGCAAGCGGCAAGGGAGGATGCTAAAGCTGCCGTTTGAATAGCAAAGATGACCTTTACTAGAGCCAGAGAGGCATTGAAGGCTGGCTGCACACGCAGCGACTTCTGTTGTATCACACGCTGGTCAACACTGCCACTTCCTCCATCTGTGACTCAGCTTCATCTTCCTCCTCTACACAGCAAGGAGTGTGCATTCCTTTGTCGCTGGACTTAGCCCTCACTCCAAGAGCAAACCAGAATAAATCACATGTGTGCAGTGGTTTCGGAAGCCGTATCCCTACTCCAGTGACATCCGATGTTGATGATGACTCCACTAGGAGTACGGCCCACTGGAATGTTTGACAGTCTCCTGCCGCCGGGCTTCATGACTGCTAGGGCTCTGCAGGTGTATGAGTGATTCCAAGACACACCATCATTTCTACCTCCTACTCGTCTTCGACAGTGTCACATGCAGAGCTCCGTGCGCCCAGGGGAGGAAATTCACTCTCACACAGGGACTATTTTTGGCTTCATCAAGGATTTATCTGGTGCTATAGACCCCGGCACTCGGTGGTCTGTATTGATTCTGTGGGAGACCCCTGATGCATGGTTTGGTGTGCATTGCATTTGGCTGCATGCTCTTGATGCTCAGTGATCTAACACAGTGGTGTTGAGGTCCATGTTCCCAGGATTCACTTATCGGGGGAGGACTGAGCACCTTCTCAGCTGGTATCTTGTTGACAGCTCTTGCAGCCCAGGGGGAGTATTGGTATGTAGGCTTTGAGCTTCTTTATGTGGTCGATAGCATTGTGTTGTGAGAGCTTCTAGGTTTCTTCCAATCAGGGATGGAAAACCGCGGTTTTGAGTAACGCGGTACCAAAGTACTGCAGTACTCAATACCGAGGTATCCTAGTCTACTGGCGGGTCACTACCGATACTGGTACCAGTACTGCGTTACCTATGGTAGCAGTAAAATACCGCTGTATTCAAAGAGTACCGCATTACATATTGTACCGTGGATTGTAAACCCAGTAGAACTTCCGTGAAATTCAAGTACCACGAAGAAAATAATTCAAAATATCACTGAAATTCACTTCTATAGGAGGGTAGAAAATAGTACAGCCGCAGCTCTTTTCTTCGAGTTCAAATGTACCGTGGTACAATACCGCAGTACTGTACCACGGTACATAAGAGGGGTACCTCTCAGGCTGAGTACCGGTACCGTACCGGTACCGCAAAAAGAATACTGGCACCGCGGTACCAAGATACCACGGCACAAAACCGTGGTATACCACAGTATTGGTAGTTCCGCTGCCATCCCTGTCTCCGATGATGCTCCACTACCTACATTGCGGGTTCTGTGTTGTGTATGGTGCATTCTAACCACTTAGTTCACGCATGCATGACTGGAAGAGTTTTCATAGTGGTCAAGACCCGGGCACTTAGTGGTCTGTGCTAGTGCCCCGGGAGACCCTATGATGATTAGACACATATTGGTGCTGACAGGTTGTGTATTCCCTCTGCAGTTGAGACCCGGGCACATGGTGGTTTGTATCAGTACCTCAGGCGGCCCAACATTGATTGGTTGAGCCTTGTTGAATTTTTTCAGACATATGTAGCTTGCATGTGGCTGAGAACAAGATGTCCGGTGACATGTTCCTGCGTCTCAGGGGGGCCTAAGCTTTCCTCGCTTGGCTTGCCAGTGGTGCTAGTACATCACCGTAGAGTCAAGATGTATCTTGGGTGCATTGCATGTTTTCTTCTTGGTTGAGACCAGGGCATACAATGGACTGTTCCGTTGCTTTGGGAGATCTCTCTTGTGTGGTTTCACGTTTGTGACCTTGGCCTTCCCTGTTTGTGCTTTTTGGTGCAACGGGGATGACGGGGCCTGGTGGGCTAGCTGCCAGTCCCCAGGACATAAGCTCTTAGTATGGCTCATTGTTCTTTCCCCTATTTCTTAAAGCACTCCAGACTTTGCCAGATTTTGCCTTCACTGTCTACCCCTCACACCAAGAGCTCGTGGAAGTTTTGCATGGGCCTGCATGCCCTAGTTAATTCTATCTCCTACAGGACTTTGCCATCAGGTCCAGCTCTGCCTGGACCTCTCAACATCCTTATATGAGGGATATAGCTAAGTCCCCGCAACCCTAGGGAACCGCAGTGACACCAGCACTTGCCACGTCTGTCTATAGCCCCAGCTACGGCCTCACCACAAGCATTGGTAGCATCAGCCTGTATACGCAACTAGATCAGCAGCATTAGCTGCATGTGCTTGCAGTCGCATCCACAACTGCTACAACGGCATCAGCAACTTCTGCCCAAAACTGCAGTCTTAACCACAACCACAGCCACATTTCTGACCGCAGCAACAACAGCATTGGTGGCTTCCACTTGCAACTGCATTCCCAACCGTAGTAGTTGTAACCACTGTCCTATCTCAAGGTCACAGCACGGAATAACGACTAGCCACAGGAGGTGATCGATTCATTGTTCTTTATCGCTAAGTGCACCTCTGGCTCCCCTCCAGGGATGCATCCTCCCAAGCAATAGCTTCATCCAGATAGCACCTATGACGTCTCACCAGTCAGTGAGTCCAATGAACCAAAGCATCCAGGAGGGGTGTCCCTGCCTCCCTCGCACTCTGACACTCTAAGTCTTGTAGGGGCAATTCTTGAGACAGTAGAGAGTGGAGCGGCCACATTCTCTACCACTGCCAAAGCTAGCAGGGCTCCCACAGGCACCGCAGGTGGGCGTGCTACAGCTTCTTGCACTCAAGCAGCTTCCTCCCATTCTCTTTTACCAGCCGCTGTTGCCAATGTTACTCTAAAGGTAGCTATTTTCTCATGTGCCTTTGCCATTTCTTCTACCACAGCAACTGACACCACCTCCGGTGCAGTTTGCTACATGTGCACATCAACAGAGGCTGCGGTCCTCACTTACATCGAGGAGCAGTGCACCCTTGCAGACCACAACATCACTGGTGTGCTGGTTGCATCTGCAGTAGCCATCGTTGCTGGTACCACAGTGACTGGACTGTTGTTCCTTCTGATTGCCATAGCAGCTTGGGTCTACGTACTCGTCTCATGCAAAGTAGCAGTCGTATCTCTGCTCTTGTCTCTTATTCCTCAAGGTTAGAATGGTAAGAACTTTACCCTACATTTTGCACCCTTCACTCCTCACATATCCCCCTGGTATAATCTCCTCAACGCATCATGCCTGGGGTCACAGATAATGTTGCAGCATTGCAGGCAGCTCTGCACAAGGCGTAGGCTGATTGATGCTGTTTCCACAAAGAACTGTAGCACACCGCTGATTCCAAGGCAGAAATGGCTGCTGTTGTAGCAGAGTTAGTCATGGAGCATCTTTGCTCCACGATATCCTTTGTTAGAGTTGTGGATGCTACGGGTGCTCGGGGCTCTAGGCGTGCTCATGGTGCTGTGGCTGCTGGGGGTGGAGAGGAAGTTGCGGTTTCATGGCACATTGTTCCATGTACACATGCAGACCATTTGTGAACCACTTTTGTCGTCGACAACCATATGAATGTGAATTGTCTCATTCCAGTGTCATGTTTAGAGTCCACAGTAAGTGGTGTAGGGGCACATTGGGAATCCTGACTGGCCAGAGCCACTCCGCAGTTTGGACGGGTGAACCTTTGAAGAGCCGACCGCAATGTGGTTTGATTCGGTTTCCGTTCAATCCCCAGTACTTGCCTAGCATTGTTCAACCTTTGATGGCCATTGACGTATTTTTTCATCTAGGCGTATTGTAACTTGTCGTGGTCAANGAAGTTGCGGTTTCATGGCACATTATTCCATGTACACATGCAGACCATTGTGAACCACTTTTGTCGTCAAAAACCATATGAATGTGAATTGTCTTGTTCCAGTGTCATGTTTAGAGTCCAGAGCAAGTGGTGTAGGGGCACATTGGGAATCCTGACTGGCCAGAGCCACTCCGCAGTTTGGACGGGTGAACCTTTGAAGAGCCGACCGCAATGTGGTTTGATTCGGTTTCCGTTCAATCCCCAGTACTTGCCTAGCATTGTTCAACCTTTGATGGCCATTGACGTATTTTTTCATCTAGGCGTATTGTAACTTGTCGTGGTCAAGTGATGCGTCATGTTGTCAGATTCCATTGAGTGGAGTAACTCGTCGTTGTCATAGAAAAACAATTCACTCCCATTTGCACATCATTGCACACCACAGCATCCCACCTTATCCATTGACAATGCCAATGTAGCGGAAGGGCCAGTTTGGCCCTCCCTCCTCGCGAAAGCAAGGGGTGGTTTGAAATCACCCCTCTTCAAGGCCATGGCTAGCCAGTGGCCAGCCCTTTGCTGCCCACTGGCCAGCCGGCTGCCAGCCGGCTGGACGGCCAGCGGGCGGTCAGGTGACCGGCCGGCCATTGGCCGGCCACCTACTGGCTGCCGACCGAGTTAGTTGCTGGATCGGCAGCCAGGAGGTCACGAGGGCCAAGGCTGATGTCCTCAAGTCCTCGTCCTTGTCCTCCCCTCCTCGCCTCACAAGGTGAGCAAGATGAGGGGAGAGGGCAAGCAATAGAGAGGTTATGCGAGAGAAAACACGGTGGCACAAAATCGTCAGCGTGTCTTGCACGCAAAGATTTCACGCCAGCTCATCAAAGATAAAAATCAAAGTTTGATTATGATAAACTTTGAGTTTTGAAGATGGAAACTCGTGCAAACTCACGAGTTTAGGATACAACTCCTCGTTTGGACCCGGAACAAGAGAGACGAGGTAGAAATTGGACCTCCAAAGACTTGAAGTATTCAAGTCTCTCAGCATACCCTACTATCGGCTAAATTCGGATAAAAGATACCTACCCTCGGGCTTGATCCTTTTGCATATTTAGGTTCCCCCCTTGTACCCAGTGTGCAGAAATTCCTTCTGAGACGAGTTCCGAAGATAAGCAAGCTTGATTCATTGCAAGTTCGCAACGAGGTACAGGCCGGCGCGATGTCCTTTGACTGCTTGATTTTGGTCCTTTGAACTCGTGTGGAGGGCTTGAGCATGCACGTTTGGCCCAGACCCCTAAACATTTCTGAATTTAAGAGACCCCTAATTCCATCGGCCCTTGTAGCCAGTGTGCGGAGATTTGACCACGGTTGCTCGAAAAAAAAATCCTTTGCAAATGACTATCCGCATTTATAGGGTAGTACGGTAGGTCATTGATGACACTTTCCCCCAAGAGTTACGTGGAGGAGAAGACCCCTCGAGCGAGCATGAGAAGTGATTTTGTGAACCACGTCGATGAATGATGTGCACGAGCTTGATGCTTGACACGTTCCATTGGTTTTTAAAGACATACAACCCTTGCAACTAAATGTGCAACGGTTCTGATAGCTACACCATATGTGAACCACCATGAGCAATTCTAGCAGTTTTAGAAATTCTACAAATGGGTACAATGTCTACACTAATCCATTTCAAGGGCCAAAAATTGTGATAGAAATCTCTTGAGGAGCTCCACTTTATCCTCCCAACTCCTCTAAGCTTCTTCTCCACTCGAGGGGATTGTTGAACGTTTTTGCCCATTGTTCAGTGTTGTAGGAAGGATTAGGAATGCTCTGCTTCTTGTGGAGATATGAACGATGGATCCATTGTAGTGTGACTCAACTATGCTCTGTCTCATGTGAGATATGACATGTACGTTTACCATGTGGATGAGTGCCTACAGTGGCCTAAAACACAGGTACGTCAGCATCAACAACAGGTGCAGCAGCTGTAGCAGTTGTGTTTGTAGGGATGGCAGGGCCAGGGGAACCAGGGGATCATTCGCCCATCCTCAATTTTGATGGAGAGGGGTTTGTGCTCTGAAAGTGGCAGCTTGAGATCATCATGGATAACAGGAATCTGCTAGGATATCTTGACGGAACTATCCCAGCACCAAAGGAAGAGGGTGCTTACCTTGTGGCATGGGTCAAGCTGAACAAGAAGGCTCTTGCCATTCTTGTGTCCTCCATGCAACCCTTGGTCCTTTCACACATCAACGGGTGTACAGTGGCAGCCGCGGCATGCGCCAAACTTGGCAAGGTGTTTCACTCCTCCTCACTTGCCAACCGTCTCTTCATTCTTCAAAACCTCATTGGCATGAGGCTTGGTGAAGGGAAGAATGTCTTCGCCTTTATGCAGAAGTTTGAGACGCTCTTGCAACAAGCCACCGGCATGGGGTGGGACCTGAAATCCGATATGCATGCCATGATTTTTCTAGTGACGCTGCCGGAAAGCTGGGGCTCCATGCTAACTGTGATTGGAGGGTGGACTGAAGATAAAGTTCCCTACACCACCGTCTCCGAGTATGTGCGGAATGAAGCCATGTGTCATAGAAGCTGTGAGGCAAACATGGCTGCCTTAGCCTCACAGAGCAGCGGCACCTTCCACAATACCTCCTCCTCTGGGTACAAGGGAAACAACAGCATTAAGGGGTGCAAAGCACCAAGGAAACTGCCATAACCATGGCAAGGCTAGACACTGGGCTCAAGAGTGCCATGCACCCAAGAGAGAGGGAGCAGACGGGGATGAATGGCGAGGGGGAAATTGTGGGAAGGATCCCACAAGCTTGATGGCTGAGTATGCACCCAACAAAGTGAGGGCAATACTCAGGCCAGGAGCCTACGGCCTTGACGTGGGCACAAACGAGCACACCACCTACGAGAAGAGACTTCATCTCTCTTGCTCCATGCAACAAGAACTTTAGAGTCACCAATGGCAAGGTTGAGACAACTGAGGGGATTGTTCACAAGCTGGTCACAATGGGTGTCAACGGTGGAGATTCCGACCTCAAGCTAGATGGGATGGTCTACTTGCCCTCCTTCACAGCCAACCTGCTCTCTGTCTGTAAGATAACTGACCATGGCATGACAGTGGTCTTTCCAGAGAAGGAAGCGGTGATAGTCCCTACCAAGGAAATCAACATTTCCTACCCTACCAAGAAGGTTATCGCACAGGTTCCTCGCGTTGATGGACTCTACGTCTTGTAGACCAAAATGACAACTTCACTGGCTGAATCTTTGGCCAAGAGTGATGATGAGTTGAGCAACGATGTAGATTTAGATGAGAAAGGACATGTTGGAGCAGCGGAAGCACTGGCAACAGAAGACTTGACAACAAAACCGCAAGCAAATGCAACCACCAGGGCTGTTCATTCTAGCCTGTGCACATCCTTCGAGCCCTATGGCACAGGCGCTTTGGGCACGTGGCTCATCACACATTGGAGCTCATGGGAAATCAGGAGCTAGTACAAGGGATGGAGCTAGGTGATGAGGCGGAGGGAGCTGGGACTGTGTGTGAGCCATACCTTCAAGGCAAGGTGAAAGAGAAACCCTTCAAGCACAATGGCACGCATGCTCTCATACCCCTTGATCTTGTCCACTAAGAGGTGTGTGGTCCCTTTCACATACCGTCAAATGGAGGCAACAGATATCTCATCACATGCATCGAAAACAACAGTTGCAAAGTCTGGATATCATTTCTGAAAAAGAAAAGAGGTGAAAATCTATAGGCCTTTGTCGCTATGGTTGAGCGACAGAGTGGAAAGAAGGTGAAGGCTTTCAGGCTCACACCTGCAATATCTTTGCAAAGGAGAGGCAAGAAGAAGCAGACACAACAGCAGAAGATGCCTCTAGAAGCATGGTCAAGCACAAAGCCGGAGGCCTCCAATCTCAAGGTGTTCCGTTGCACCAACTTTGCCAAGGTCCAGGCCGGTGAGGGCCCTGGAAAGCTCAATGCTAGAGCACAAAAGTGCATTTTCATCGGCTATGACACCGCCCACAAAGAATATGAAGTGTGGGACCAAGGAGCCAAGAAGGTCATCCGCAGCAAAGACGTGGATTTCCACGAAAGGTCTGTGAGTAAGGGAGAGATTCTCAAACTCGAAAGCACTCCAAAACAGGGAGAGTGGCTCACTCTCCTTAAGGAGGGCAACGAAACACCAACACAATGGCATGAGCTAGGTGTTGCAACAGGGAGAGGAGCTGATGAAGATGAATCGGAGGAATCAGACTCTGATTCCAACGTATCTGATCTCACCATGAGGATGATTCCACTCCCATCATTAACGATGAAGTAGGCCTCCAGCCTCCACATCAACAGCAACAGCCAGCAGGTCCAAGGAGAAATTCATGCATCAAAGTATCTTGGCAGCATTACAACGCAGATAGGGGTGAATGGACAGGCTTCAACTTTTAGTTCATGGTTGAAGAGGAGCCAACGTCTGTCGCAGAGGCACTCACGCGACCTGACAAAGCGGAGTGGGATGAAGCCATTCGTAGTGAACTCAGCTCCATCAAAGAGAATGGGACATGGGTGCTGGCGGGCAGACCTACCAGGCTCACGTTGTAGGGTCCAAGTGGGTGCTGAAAGTAAAAAGGAAAGAGGATGGTAAGATAGACAAGTACAAGGCAAGAGTGGTAGCAAAGAGTCTCTCTCAATGGCCTGGCGCAGAGTACGATGAGACCTTTGCTCCAGTTTTGACGTTTTCCTCCATCCGGTCAAGGAGGTGGTTCCAGACCCACGTCATGTAGGTGAATCCTTCGAAGGCGAAGGACTCGGGAGACCGCATAGCGCAAACCCCATCCTCCATGGTGCGGTTCCAGTGCTCAGAAACACCGTTATGCTGAGGAGTAACGGGAAAAGAGACCTGGTGAAAAGTCCCGGGATCACGACCGGAGGACGTCACTGTACAACGGGCAATGGAGCACTCGGCCTCAGACGGGTGCTGAGCAACAGGTGAGGAGGAATGACGAAGGGCACACAGGTGCGACTCATGATTCCAATCAGTACTGTCAGGCCCATGGTCATCACATGTTAGGTGTGGCCCCCCCACACTGGTCATCACGAGCGACGAGAGCAGATGAACAAACATTATGTGAACCACCCGGTTGTGACAACACACTCGCACCTCCTTGAAAGAGAAGCGCCAGAAGATGAAGGAGCTCGGCGATGGTGCGGTCACGTGGGTCCGGGTCGCCACTGCTCGTCGGTGAGGAAGCGAGAACTGCTACAGTCATGGTCACAGCGCGACCGGAGGCTATGCTACTGGACGCCTGAAGACGCTGCGCGTGTGCAGCCTCAAGACCGCGAGTGACTCGCGTCCAATCAAGCGGATTTCGGCACTCGGTGTAGCGATGAGCGCCTCCATACTTGTAGTAGTGGACAGTGCATCCACTGCTACCGCCCGAGGACTACTGCTGCTGCTCCGACTCCTACTGGCCCAAACCACGCTTCTTCCTACCCTTCTTCCCTTGTGTCTCTGCTGCCACACCCTACATCTAAGTCAGGGTAGCCGGCGTGGAAGGGGAAGAGGAGGGTGTGCCAGAGGATGAAGAAGTGGTCTGCAAGAGGGGCATCGACGGAGACGCGATGACCGCTGCAACAAGAGAACTCTCCTGGTGGGCCACGACTGCCTCGTGGACAGAAGTCACCTGGAGGAAAAGCTGATGCGCCCAAGGGAGGAGCTGAAGTGAGGTGGAGAAGGGCCCGAGCACGGAGTTGCTGTACACCGAGAACATGTCTGCGTGCTCAACACGAACTCAATCATGAGCGTGCGAAGCGCCCAAATCTGTGGACGGCCTCACGTCCCAAGGCGCGTGTAGATGCGCATGGCACACCGCTTGTAATCGGCTGCGGGCTCAGCAGGTCCCTGATAAAGGGAGTGAGGCGCAAATGTGAGCCACGCGGGTGGCGTGCGTCTCTGCAGCATGCACGGACAGTGCCAAGTCCCAGCCCCCACATGGATCAGCACCCGCGCCCATGCCGGCCTCTCCTGGGAAAGTGCATGTGTGCGTGGGCTCATGACCCGTGAGGAGGAAGAGGGATCTGGTGGTCCTTTGCCCTTGTCACCGGTCGG
The DNA here is from genome assembly GCA_023375785.1 of Penium margaritaceum. Taxonomy (NCBI): domain Eukaryota; kingdom Viridiplantae; phylum Streptophyta; class Zygnematophyceae; order Desmidiales; family Peniaceae; genus Penium; species Penium margaritaceum. The sequence continues at coordinate 422,829 of SZWC01000337.1, read as the reverse complement.
AGCCATGTCAACGCTCAGTATAGACCGGGACATCAGACGGATCAGATTGCAGAATTTTCAGCGTTTCTCGAGGATTTGCAACGCTGGTAAAACATGATGTTTTAGCCAAAAATTTGGCTAAGTGTTGGTGCTGACGTCATCATCTATAATGATGATGTCGGCATGAAGGTTGTCCAAATGAGGCAAAATTCGGAGAGATTATGTGCCAAAATATGCTGAATGCAATGGTGGTTGCTTCGTGCAGAAAACCCTTCAAAAATTTAAAATCGTTACCGTTTTCTTTTCAACCCAAAATCCAGAAGAAAAATGTAGATCTGAGAGTGTTGTTTCATTTTTTGGAGCCTACAGGGCATGCATGAGGCAGGAGTGGAAGTGATGGATAGGGTTTTGCAATATCTTTCTAACGAGCTCTTACACGCAAAAAGTGGTGGTCAAATGGGGCAGTTGCTTTCTCTCACGTCCGGGAAGGGTGGTATGTGTAACCTGTGTGAAGCTTTTGGGACCCTTCACAGACCCCTTCTCAACATCTCATGCCTCAATTGCTGCTGGAGGGGGTGGGGAAACCCTTGCCTGCCCCGTGGTTGTGGCGCGGTGATGCGGTTGCAAGGGTGTCTCCGTTGCTGCATTTTGCTGCGGCGGGTCACCATGGATTGGTGGGTCCTCCCAAGACTGTGGCTTTAGCTGTGGCTCTCACTGCTGTTGCCACTAGTGCATGTCTGTTGCGCAGCTCAGCGAGGGATGCCTCGCCGCTCTGATACCATGAGGAGATGCGTACAAGCTTCCTAGCGACACAGCCACTGACGTGGTGCCCGTGCCCCGTCAGACGGTGATAACAGTCACAAGTCATACACACGACGGCAAGGGTCTGTGTCTGGCTAGGAGACACAAGTCAGAGTGTCATAATGCCTCAATTTGCAGAGAGAAATGAAAAATGACAGGTCCATGGCATAAGTGCCTCCCGCGGTGCACGGCGGGTGTCGCACGCGACAGCACCAGGTTTGTCCTAAAACCGGCCCAAAACCACTGTTTTAGCCGTAACTCAGCGTAGACATGTCAGAACGCTACACAGTCTGAATCTAGACGTGCAAATTCACAAGCCAGACGCTACTGGATACATGCATGTATCCGGCATCAAACGGTGGATACACAATGGAAAAACATGCAAATTGGGCCCACGGCCAGTCCACCTATAAACTCCCATGTTTAGTAGAAAAAGTGGAGGGGGTCCCTAGCAGCGTCCAGAGCTCTAGGATGGTCGTCGGTCAGCTCCAAGCTAGTAGTCCACCACAAGACGACGCACCGGTACTGCGTGGGTCGGCATCGGGGATCTGGATTGGCATGGACACGGCCGAGTGGTCACAGTAAACTGTATAGGCCAAGAGGAACATCACAAATCACAACAAATGATACTCACCAGACGTACACGAGTACGTAATCTTCTCTAGCGGGCATTTGTGTTATTGCACAAACAGCCCATTGCTTCGCAAAAACTGCAGTATTCATTCCGACGGCCCAGGGCAAAATGGCCAACTACACCTCCCTCAGTGGATATTCTCGAACCTTCCTACGGCTTTGACCACTCTCGCAAACTTACGAATAGAAGTGACACGACCTTTCGGTGGACTCTGCGACACATCGAGACGAATCCAGGTTTATAAAGATGCATCTCGCATCCTCACCGTCGATTCTCGAAGACCCCCGGCTTCTCAGCGGACCTTCTCGAATCCGACCCCTCACGACGGGACTCCGCACGCGTCGCCCGAACGACGACCCTACGACCCGGACTATGCTTCATCCGTAACTGGACACTTGTATACATAGTTTGATCATTTTGACACTTGTTATCGAAGTACAGTTACAACTAATCATGATTTGCTCAAGTGTCTCAAATTCTAGATCGCTTTTTGCCTCACATCTTCTATCTGCTCACCATCTACACTCCGTTCGCGGTAACATGAACCACCCATGTTTCTCTCGATATGACAAGAAATACCCACTCTATGACTTTTAGGAAATCGTGTACATTTGGGGCTACCTGTTGAGTTGGGAATATCCCGAAAATGGTCCGGCCAGACTTGGGGCTACTTGGAGGTCAGCTGGGGGCCTTGGGTCAAGCGGGAAGGTTGGGCGAGTATTGTCTGTGAAAGTTGCAGGACTGGTCGTCTCCCATCCGCTCGGAGAAACTGGTCGCTTAGTTTCTCATTTGGGCCTTGCTCAAGCTGAGTGCCATATCGGCACCGCGTCCACGGCAAGGAGGGAGGAGAAGAGAAGCGGAAAAGCGAAGGGATTCTGCTTCTGGATCACTGAAGGCCGTTGGTCTGAACCCGAGGTCATCTGGATCACTGCAACACTTTCGTAGAGACCAGCGAAGGCCGATCTTGAGTTTTGTGAAACCCGATCTTGTTCGCTCTCTCCTCGTTTCGCTGCTGTCGTCCATCGCCGGTCGTGTCCGGAACGATTTGCGTTGGATCTGTACGTCCTCCAGGCTTTTCGACGCCCCTCCATCGTCGGCTGTTGCCAGCAAGTGCAAGCGAAGCATAGCAAAGGAAGGCAAAGCGAGGCAAGATGAGCGACTCCAAGTACTTCACCACAACAAAAAAGGGAGAGATCCATGAGCTCAAAGAGGAGCTCAACTCCCCTTACAAGGTACTACTCTCATGGAATTTCATGGCAGAATGTCAGTTTCTGAACTCGGNGGATCTGTACGTCCTCCAGACTTTTCGACGCCCCTCCATCGTCGGCTGTTGCCAGCAAGTGCAAGCGAAGCATAGCAAAGGAAGGCAAAGCGAGGCAAGATGAGCGACTCCAAGTACTTCACCACAACAAAAAAGGGAGAGATCCATGAGCTCAAAGAGGAGCTCAACTCCCCTTACAAGGTACTACTCTCATGGAATTTCATGGCAGAATGTCAGTTTCTGAACTCGGTGCCCTGCGTCAATGAAAGAGGCAGACACCTATGAGCTGAAATAGAGCTGAAGCCTCCTTACAAGGCACTGCTTGGCTTGCCATGCCTTGCTCTGACTGCTTGCCGTGCCATGTCATACCCTGACTGGTTTCGGCCTGTTTCGGCTCAGTGGAGCTTGATGATGGTTCTGAGAGTTCTGGGTGGTTCTGGATGTGCCACTATGCTTTGTTTTCGTTCTGCTGTCATGGGCAGTTTCGACGCCTCTTGGTTCCCTGGTCACGTCAGAGGAGAGAGTGAAATGCTCTCCAGTGCTCTCAGTTTTCAGCCTTGATATGGAAAAGTGTGGTCCCTATCCTCCTTGTCTGGCTGTGCCACCACCACTATCGTCATTGTGGAGGTGGCAGCGCTGTTGTGGTTATTGTTATGAAAAAGCATGGTCGTCGCCGTCCTAGACTCCTTTGCCGCTACCGCTGTTGTTGTTCTCGTCATGTTTGGCGCTGTCCTCAAAAGTGTCCACTGTCCTCATTGCCCTCATTGCCCTCGGTGTTTTCATTGTCGTCTTTGTCCGCAATGACCTCATCATCCTCATCATCCTCCTTGTCCTGTTGCTGTTTTCAACCTCACTAATTTTGAACATGGTGTACTCCTTATTGAAAACAAAATCATCATCGGTGTTGCTGTCATCACTGCCGCTGCCGCCTCCTTCGTTGTCAATGTGGCCGCCAGTGCCGCCGCAAGCGCCGCCATTGTTGCCGCCGTCATTGTGGCGATTGTTGACAAGTTGATGTGGTCACCATTGTCGTCGTTGTCGTTGTCATCATCATCGTTACTGTTTCGCTCCTCCTTCCCATTGTTGTCGTTACTGAGGAAGCTGCAGTCTTTCATCGTTGCAGTTGTGTTTGCCGTCACTGTCTGCGCCCCTGCTTCGCCTTCCCCGCAAGTCATCATGATCTTTGCCATTGCTTTGCAAAGCGTTCTAGAAAAATGCAATCCTGCTCCGCCTTCCCCGCAAGTCATCATGATCTTTGCCATTGCTGCTGCCGCCACCACCGCAAATGCCGCTGGCTGCGCCGCCGTTGACGTCATTGCTGTCTTCATCCATGTTTGTATCACACTGTCCTTGCTGTCTCGTTTCGGAGCGTCATCGCCGTCTACGCTGACGTGGTCAAAGTCACAGCTGCCGTCTCCGCTGGTGCTTCTGTCAATAACTCTTTCGCTGTCCTACTGTTTCTTTTCTTGTGGCTGTGTCATTGTCGTCGTCGTCGTCGTCGTTGCCGCCATTGTCCTTGATGTTTGAGCACCATAGTCAACGACTTGCTGTCCTGATGGTTAACTGACTCAGTGACATTGGTGCCACGATCATCATCATTGCCAGAGCCTTAACTACTGCGACAGCAAATACAGCGAGAAGAGCAAGACCGTCTTTTTCAAGTGTCCTCCTATGCACTATTCACTCAACATTAGTTTGAAGCACACTCCAATGTGAGCAATGTGTCTTGTCTTCTTCCCTTGCTGCGCACTGTGGCCATAAAATGTTTCGGGAGTGAGCAGGACAAGCGCAAGGATGCTGTGAAGAAGGTGATTGCAGCGATGACGGTGGGCAAGGACGTCAGCATGCTGTTCACAGACGTCGTCAACTGCATGCAGACGGAAAACCTCGAGCTCAAGAAGCTCGTGTACCTCTACCTCATCAATTACGCCAAGAGCCAGCCCGACCTCGCCATCCTTGCCGTCAACACCTTTGTAAAGGTGTGTGTCACACGCACACACACGCACACACACGCGCACGCACGCACGCACGCTGCGTACGATACGCACGTACGCACGCACGCACGCACTCAAGCACGCACACACGCACACACGCACGCACGCACGCACGCACGCACGCACGCAGGCACGCACACACGCACGCACGCACGCACGCACGCACGCATGCACGCACGCACGCACGCACGCACGCACGCGCGC
>SZWC01000337.1:378932-396521 GCA_023375785.1 Penium margaritaceum | reverse complement strand
ACCAAAAAAAAAAAGGGGGGGGGGGAGGAGGAGAAGCAGCTCACAGGAGAAGCAGCAGCTTGCGGCAGCGGCGGCTGCGAGCAGTGAGGAACAGCAGCAGCAGCGGCGTGCAGCAGCCGCAGCGGCAGCAGCAGTTGCAGCGGCAGCGTAGGCGGGAAGCAGCCGCAGCAGCTGCGGCGGGGAGCAGCCATAGTAGCAGCGGCGGCGGCGAGCAGCTGCAGCAGCTGCTGTAGCAGCATTCACAGCAGCAGCAGTTGCTGCAGCAACCGCAGCAGCAGTTGCTGCAGCAGCTGCTGCTGTCGGGTCTGAGGGGGACCCAACGCGAGGGACCCCGCCCAAGAGGGGGGGGGGTCCGGTCGGTCGGGCCCGTCGTGCCCCCGGAGGGTGCGACAGCGCCGGCCAAGCGCCGGCGCTTGAGCCAGCGCGTGCTCGCCAAACGCCGCCCCCCCCTCGGCTGAGAGGGGCAGGGGAGGCCGACGGGCGGCCTCCGGCCGGCTGCACGCTAGGGGGGGAGCGAGCCTCCCCCTCCAGTGTGCTCGCCGCGAGGGTCGAGCCAGACCGAAAAAAAAAGGAGAGAAGAGAAGGGGGGGGGCCTCGAGTGGGGCACCCCAGAAAACCCCAAAGGGGGCACCCGAGGAGGTGGCACCATAAAAAAAAAACACTAGGGGGTGAGTCTTGTTTTTGTTTTTTTAATTATTTTACTTTTTAGTGTGGTTTGACGCCATTACCGTCGGCTCACGACGGGAACCGCTGTAGCAGCAGCAGCCGCGAGAGTTGTAGCAGCAGTAGCAACGGCGAAGGTGGCTTGAGGCCACAGCCGTCTGTTGACGACGGCAACCAGTGGAGCATTAGCAGCACCGAAGGCGACTTGAGGTCGCACGTTGCGATAGTAGCGCCATCGTCGACGGGTGCAACACTGTAGCAACACACTACGGCTGAGGTTGTCACCTTGCCTAACGATATCGCAGCCCGTCTGAGAGACGTTGCTGCATTCGTATCCCTCTACGTGGCGCTTTGCACCACCGGGGTTGAGTGTGTGAGATTACCTATGCTCAGCTCTCGAGATGAGCTGCGCAGCGTGGCCGTGGGCGTTGTCATTGCCGTGGTCTGCGCCTGAGCCTCAGCCGTGGCAGCCGCCACAGGTACAGTGGTCCATGCAGCCGTGGCACGAGTCCCACTTGTCCTCAGGATTTTCGTGCTATTACTGTCGAGATAGGCAGCATGGCTGGCGCCAGTGCCGACAGCGCCCTCCTAGGTGGCATCCCCCCTGGGTANGATTACCTATGCTCAGCTCTCGAGATGAGCTGCGCAGCGTGGCCGTGGGCGTTGTCATTGCCGTGGTCTGCGCCTGAGCCTCAGCCGTGGCAGCCGCCACAGGTACAGTGGTCCATGCAGCCGTGGCACGAGTCCCACTTGTCCTCAGGATTTTCGTGCTATTACTGTCGAGATAGGCAGCATGGCTGGCGCCAGTGCCGACAGCGCCCTCCTAGGTGGCATCCCCCTGGGTATGATTCTCTCCACCTCCTTCAGTGGATACGTCACCGAGTGATGCCACAGGGCTTCTGCGTGGTGATATGGCTGCCCTACACATGGAGGTCCGGAACCTCAAGCGCATGGTCCAACAGCTCCTTGACCACGTGACTTCCGAGCGAGCTGCCACTCCGTCGCAGGTGTTGCCTCCCACCTCATCCTCATCTTCCTCCCGATCCTCCATCCCTTCCTCCGACGATGCTAGCATACCGGATCTCTTGTCTACATCCGTCGCCCTCAGCTCCGTCTTGGAGGCTGTCGGCATCATACTGAGGGACGGACCCACAGTCCCTCGCCGCACCGCTTGTTCTTGCACTCGTCGTGCACGGCGGCGAGCTACTCGTCTTGCACGGCGCGCACAGGCAGCACCATCAGACGCGGCTGTGGGAGGAGTCTCAAGTGACGAGACCCCCTCGTCTCCTGTCCACGGGTTGGTCTGTCGAGTCTCCACAGCTCCTGCTGAGGTGTCAGCCGTGGGGGGGATGGTTTGTCCGCTGACGACCGCGGCAGAGCTTTGCTTTGGTGATGCGACTGCTCTATAGCACAGGATGATTGAGGCGGATGACGTCACACAGCAGACTCAGCTAGCGGAGAGTTTGGTGGGGAGAGACGTTCACCGTGATGGAGACTCTTCGTCGGAGGAGGATTGGTCCGAGGCTGAGTCTGAGTCGGGGATGGAGATGGAGTTCGTTGATACCCTGGCGGATGACATGATGACGGCCGATGCAGGAGCTACGCTTGACGGTGTGCGCACTCCCGCGTTAGCCGGTGTGGAGACAGCTGTCATGGTGCTAGGAGTAGCAGCAGGGGCAGGTGATAGAGATGCTGACACTCGGCCCCCAGCAGACGCCCAGGTGGTTCAGACAGATAGTACTGAGCAGCAGGAGCAGGTGATGGACCACCAGGACGAGGTAGACTTCCTCTATGAGGACCAGTCGTCCGTTGTGGAGTGGTCAGACACAGGGTCGGAGGCAGACGTAGAGGCTCAGTGCGCTGTCGTATTTGCAGTAGCCGCGGCACGAGCACGAGATGGCCCCTCGACGACAGCAGACGTCCGCGTGTGCGACATGGAGGATGCAAAGCGAGCTGCGGACCTCCATCCCCTCGCTGCCCTGACCGATGTCGCTGACACCATGGCGGTTCCAGTCGATGACACAGCTACAGTGGTGGCTACAGTTCCTGTACCCGAGCGCCTACGCTCCGCGGTCGACGAGCAGAAGGCAGTGGTGGCTCGAGCGGAGGCGCACGTGCAGAGTCCCATGGTCGAGCTCCGGGAGGCCAGCAGCCGCTGTTACACCGTGGATGTTCCAGCATGACGGACTGTCGAGGAGTGTGTGGAGGATGTACACAGGCGTCTCGAGGAAGCTGAGTGGTCTCTACAGGATGCACGTCTGGGACAGGCTGACCTTCAACAGCAGGTGGATGATGGGCTGCGCACCAGGGGTCACGAGGAGCACCACGGCACTGACCACACTTCGATGACCACGACGTCGCCGCGGATGCAGCTACACCTACACATGCCGTCGTCTGGCGAGCAGCTGGCAGCCGAGCGACAAGTGTGTCATGAGCGACAGGTGCCTTTGCAGCAGTCATTCCTACAGCCCCAGACGACTGACGTGGCGACCCATTGTCTTGCACTCCCCCTCTACCAGCACCTCGTGGCCCGACGGCACTTCAGTCCACGACTGACGTAGAGGACGTCAACTTGTGCGACGAGCAGGCGCAGCTCCACTCCTTTCTACGGGGTGAGACCGCGAGGCTATAAGAGGCTTTGGCTCGTGCCGACGCGCACACTATTGAGGTCCACCGTCAGGTTTGTTTCGCGACTGACCGTTTACATGCAGAGATGCAGCCAGCCGGTCGGCTGCCGCTTCAGAGCTTGTCGAGATCCACACTCGCCTCGACGCTGCAAAGACCGCGAGGCGATATGCAGCTCAGCAGTTGGAGGCCATACAGTAGGCGATTGTTTTGGAGGAGGCCCTTAGCACTGCACCAGTCACATCAGTAGATGACGACAGTAGTGAGGACTATGAGAGCGATGACGATCACAGCGACGACGTCGCCCCGGGGTGAGGCTCTGTGCGGACACATCCCACCAGCATCGTCTTCACCCTTGCTATTGCTGTGTAGGGGTATGTGGCCATGGGGGAGCCGTGCTCCCTCCTCACGGATTGTGTTGGGAGCAGCCATCAGCTTTGCTCTTACTGTCAGCCTCTACAGCCCAGGGGGAGTGTTGGTGTGTGGACTTTGGCCTGACATCGTTTGAGGACAGCGAGGTTACCTAGGGTGCGGCACGCTGCTATGGTCCAGGTTATGCTGGTCGAGACCCGCGCACGTGGTGAGTTTCATCGGTGTGATGTGGAGACCCATTGCCTCTATGTGTTATGTATGATCCATGCTAGGTTATGCTGGTCGAGACCCGCGCACCTGTTGAGTTCTACCAGTGTGACGTAGAGACCCATTGTCTAAATGTGTTATGTATGATCCATGCATGATGTGGTCGAGACCCGGACACCCGGAGACATTTTTCCGGGGTCACAAGGAGACCTTCTTTCTTTGTCTCTCTTGCTTGATGTTTGACACGTAGGTGTGTGATTCACTTCGTGCATGGTCGAGACAAGGGCATTTGGTGGGATGCACCATTGTCACGAGGAGACCCTGTGCTGTGGTATGCTTGATCAGTGCTCGCTATGATTGGTTCCCTGAGCCATCATCTCTTGCCTTCGCTCAGACATCATTATGTTGACAGTTGTGTCAGCCAGGGGGAGTGTTGGTGTGTGTGGCTTCCACCTGTCACGAGCGACGGCAAGGAGAGCAGCACTACAGGAGAGCGCGACGACATGATCCCNATGTTTGACACGTAGGTGTGTGATTCACTTCGTGCATGGTCGAGACCCGGGCATTTGGTGGGATGCACCATTGTCACGAGGAGACCCTGTGCTGTGGTATGCTTGATCAGTGCTCGCTATGATTGGTTCCCTGAGCCATCATCTCTTGCCTTCGCTCAGACATCATTATGTTGACAGTTGTGTCAGCCAGGGGGAGTGTTGGTGTGTGTGGCTTCCACCTGTCACGAGCGACGGCAAGGAGAGCAGCACTACAGGAGAGCGCGACGACATGGTCCCGGATGCGGACCCCGGAGACACCAACGCGTTGGCAGGTGGTGGATCACCCACTCGGAGCTGATCGATGACTGCGCCAGCGTCGTGGATGCTGTCTCAGATCTCTTACAGGTTTTCTGTAGCCTATCCTTCATGTGGATGCAGCTGGCACCGGAGCACCGACGAGTGCTGGCTCCATCCACCAGCAGCTGCCAGAGAGCTGCCACGACGCCCTGGGTGCTTGCCGGGGTGCTTTGCGGTATTTCTGCAGACACTAGAGTTTTCTCGGTGGACTGGCTCTTGAGCCCGATTTGCATGTTTTGTATTTTCTGTCCACCGATCGGTGCAGGACTTATGCGTGTGACCCGTCGTAGCGTCCGGCTTGAGATTCTGCATCTCTAGGTTCAGACGACGTAGCGTTCTGATTTGTCTGCGCAGAGTTACGGCCAAAACAGTGTTTTGGGCCGGTTTTAGGACAGACATTGCACTGCCGCGTGCGACACCTGTCGTGCGCCGCGGCAGGTATTTATGCTGTGGACTTGTCATTTGTTATCTCTCTCTGCAATTATATTCAGTTTGAGTTTCCTGACACTCTGTTCGTGTCCCTACCTAGACCCTTGCAGTTTTGTCTCTAACTGGTGACTGTTGTCACACGCTGACCTGGCGCTGACACCTAGTGTCGCGGCAAGTGGTTAGGAAGGTTCTAGGAAACTTCTCAGTTGAAGGACTGAGACATGGCGTAGGATTGATTTGATGTTCTCGAACGTGGAATTTGCTGTGAAGTCACGAAAGACCTTTACCGTTCTTTTCCTTCTCCCAAAACCTATGCCAACTTCAAAACAACAGAGTAATGCTTGTGACAAAGTGTTGCGGATTGAGATCAAAATCCCCCTACCTCGAGAGGTTCTATCTCTAAAAGGGGTCTTTAACATTTTTGTTTGCAAGTTCACAATCAATCTGCTGGTTTCCTCTCGCCATGGACGTTGGCCCAACCAAAACATAATGTTAGGTGTAAAGGTGTTGGTCTCGCAAGCTACTCTGGGCATCGTTTGTCAAGCCGAATGATAGCTTTCAAATGTTCGAAATGCGTCCGAGGGAACAACGTGGGGAGTGTTACGTTTGTAGACAACTTGAAAGAGAAGGATGTAAACGAGAATGTACAACAAAAAGGAAAGCACATGTGCCCGATAGTACAACAATCAAAACTGAACCGAACCAAAGTGATCCATGATAAAAGAAACATCTAAAATGCTTGTATGGAATGACCACAGATGAAAAACTACCCACTAATGACTTTGAAGCCATGACAATATGAAATTGTGGTCAAATTCCCAAAAATAGGTAGAATTAATGCAGTAATGCCACCACTATGACATCGATGGTGTGATGTAAAATGGAAACCAAGTTGCGCTAGTCTGGTCAAGACCATTTTCTGTCGCCTCACGCACTTGGACTGAAGTGCGTGACATACTGCGTCCAGAGCTCGCGCTTGAGCAGTATTGGAGTATAGCAATAACTGCGTTGGATTTATGCTTCAGCCTGGCGCAGTCCGTTCGGAGCATTTTACATCAAGTGACGGCTTTTCCCGTGGCTTATCTAGAGTACTCCCATGGGGAACTTCTCACTTAACAGGTCAGTCTATTTGCTAAAATGAGTCTAGGGCATGCAGGCCCATGCTGGAAGAGACATGAGCTCTGGTGGTGAGCGGGAGACACGCAATCTAAGATTTGGCTAAGTCTAGAACATTTGAATTAAGAGTCAAGGGGAGAGTACGAGCCCTACGATGAGCTTATGTCCCAGGGGCTGGCGGCTAGCCCACCAGGCCCCGTCATCTCGCACCAAAAGGCACGGACGGGGACTACACATGCCCAAGAACAACAAACAACAAACTGGAGGTCTCCCGAGGCACCGAAACAGTCAACCGTGTGCCCGGGTCTCGACCGACAGGAAAATATTCAATGTACCCCAAACACAACCAGACTATACAGTGTCACACTAGCATCACGGCCTAGCCAAGCTAGGCAAGTTCAGGCCTCCCGAGATGCCTGAACACGTAATCCGACGTCTAGGTCTCAGCCACATGCAAGCTACACCTGTCTGACAAAAGACCTCAATCATAGGACTCGATCAATGGTGTTGAGTCTCCCGCAGTACCGGTACAAACCATCGTGTACCCGAGTCTCGACCACAGAGTGAGTGTAGAACCTGTCAGAGACAATATGCAGTCAATCTCTATGGGATCTCCCGGAGCACTGGCACAAACCACCAAGTGCCTGGGTCTCAACCACAGGAAAAACTCTATCTGACATGCATGTATGAACTGAGCTGCTAAAATGCATCACACGTATAACAGAGGGAGTAAGTTAGCCACTGGAGAACAATCAGCACAAGCTATGAGGCTCTCTCTGCAAAGGACTACATGACAGCTCAAAGCCTACATACCAACACTCCCCGTAGGCTGTAAGAGCTGTCAACAAGGGTACCAGATTGGAAAGTAAGTACACTCCCCCTCAATGAGAGAATCCTGGGAACATGAACTCAAACACCCGTGTGCACATATAGGCATGCTCCCCTTCCATGTAGGAGGCCACAAAGCTGTCCCTTGCAGAGAGCTGTAAGTCCCCTCTAGTCCGAACGATCCTTGGAGAATAATCAAGTAATGGCTAGATGTGAGAGTGGCTCTGGATGTGAAAGCATCAGCAAGGAAAGGAAGATGAGGCTGAGATAACTACCATGAGCACAACTCACTCATACACTGTCCAGCTCCTATCACTCACCAGCTCCGGAGTAGTGTGGGAAAGGCAACTTGGTCTTACCTCACACTCCTTGCGGCTGCGAGAGATCCCAGCTGGCAGTGTCCCGGGTCTCACTCTGATCGGACTCAGAGGGTGCAGGGGTGGAGATGACGCTCTCGAATGCTCGATGGTGAGGAGAGGAGGGAGAGGTTGGAGCCCCCACATGTGGCAGCTGCCGCAAGTGCCAGCCAGCATACTCTGGTGTGTTGAGCTGATATGCTCCTTGTCCATGGGTGACATTTGGACAGGCAAAGGATTGACTAGGGATGCACTGCTCCCTTGGAGTAAGTCCCCTAAGTCTGGTCCAGATAGACAAGACATGCACTCCTCCTTTGGAGCAAGTCCCCTTGATCTAATCTGGATAGTATAGCCAGCAAACACTACCTAGGACAACTCCTTGTGGCTTAGACGTTCCAGAGTTAGTCTTTGGAGCAAGAGGTCACTGGGTCAAATCCCAGCCTAGTGACTATTTTTCTTTGTGACCAGAAAGGGGACAGGAAGGTTCTAAGAGACATCTTAGAACATTCCAAGGTCTTTCCTGGTGGCTGGCACCACGTGGTGGTAACAAGGAGCGCCATGTATGCAGGGGGGATGATGCAATCCAGATTGCCCCCAAAGGGACTCATCCAAAGGACCCACTACGTGCCTAGGCTAGAGGCTGGCTTTAGTACTATAAAAACCTGTCAATTGCCTGTCTTTGAGTACAGTTCTTACCTTTGAGACTTCTAACATAGTTATCCACCAGAGGCACGCACTAAAGAAGCATGGGTTGATCAAAGCCACAGGAGTTAGCTCCTCGCGCAAAAGTGACAAGGTGCTAAGGACACAGTACAAGGAAGTGATTCCTATGAACTGCTTAGTGTGGAACCTTGGCTGTGAGGGTGATATCATCTCTTGGTTGCAATGCCAAGAGCGGTCGGCGGGAACCATTGTGTTGGAACCCGTTTTCTAGACCGTTGTCTCAGGCAGGTTGACAAAGGGTTATGGGCTCACACTGACTAGTTCTAAAGCACGCTTCAGCGCACTCTCTCGCCGTCTTTGTCTTGTAGCGCACATAAGCTCCATCAGCTCCATCTCCTCCATCTACTCTATCAGCTCCAACGGCAGGTGCTGGCACTTAGCGAACAAGGGCCAAGGATAAGCTCTGCCCTTGGAGGTACGATCCTTGGGCCCTAACCAGGATAAGTTGTGCCCTTGGGGGCACGACCCTGGGTTCGCTAGTGTGTGTTCTTCTCGGTTTGCAGGTGATCAATGGCTAAGGGGTTACCGACGGATCTGCACCTTCTAAACCGGTAGCATAGAACAGTCTACATCAGCCTACATCGGCGTCAAGGAAGCAGAGAAGTAGAGAAACAGAGAAGCAGTATGACGACACCCATGACGCTCACTCTCGAGCAAGTCAACAGTGGGATGTCAAAGTTCAGAGGGTTTGGTTTTCCCTTGTGGAAATGGCAATTTGAGATTGTCATGAGGGTGCGTGGCTACTTGAAGATGTTCCTTCGAGAAGAGGTTGAACCTCCAAAAATAGATGCTGGATATGAAGCGTGGAGTGTCAAAAATGACATGGCGCTTGCGATTCTTGTGACATCAGTGTATGAGTCACAGCATGTCCACCTCCAAGGTATCACACATGCATCAAAGGCTTATAAGAAGCTTGCAGGTGTACACAAATCAACGGCTCTTGCAAATCGCCTCTTCATCCTTGAAAATCTGATTTCGATGAGGGTGAACGAGGGAGAGTCGATTCCGGACTTCCTATTTCAGTTTGAAGGACTGCTCCAACAAGTGACCCAAATGAACTGGGAAATCGACACCAACATGCAGGCCATGATCCTCCTCATGGCGCTACCTGAAAGCTGGGGTCCTCTGATCACCGTCTTTGGCGATTGGAAGGAGGAGGATTTGAGGTATGAAGAATTGTCCGAGTACGTGCGCAACGAGGCCATGTAGTGCAGTGGTAGTGAGGCTAAAATTTCAGCCTATGCCGCACAGTTAATTGGTCGTGGCAACAACTCCTCTTCTGGTCAGAGCAGCAGCGGAAGCGGTGGCGGTGGAGGAAAAGGCAATGGTGGCGGTGGAAAGGGTTCAAAGCGTCGTGTGCCATAACTGTGGCAAGCCTGGGCATTGGGCACGGAAGTGCAGGGCTCCCTAGAAGGGAGACGGAGATCATGGTGGTAGATATGAGGGCAAAGGAAAGGGTAAGAAGGAGTTGACGAACATGATTGCTGAGAGCCTGCCGGCAACCAAGGGAGCTGCACTGCTCAAGCGTGGAGCATACGGGCTCGACTCTGGCACAAACCACCAATCTTCAAGGGAGAAGGATGGGTTCATCTCCTCTGGAGACACTAAACGTCGCTTCAGGTGTGCCAACAGCAGCCTTGTGCATGTGAAGGTGAGGGAGATAAGTTGATCAGCATCAACGTCAACGGTGCTGAAAAAGACTTGAAGCTGGAAAACATCGTCTTCCTGCCGTCTTTTGCGGTAAACCTCTTGTCAATGTCCAAAATCACGGACCACAACATGATGGTCGTCTTCACGGAGGAGGAGGCCGTGATTTTCAAGAACAAGGACATTTAGATTTCCTATCCCAAGGAGAGACTTGTCGCATACGTCCTAAGAGTTGATGGGCTCTACGTGCAGCAGACCAAACCCCTTGAGAGTACAAATAAGGAATATGCGGCGGGTGAAGAGCCCAAGTCTCCAAAGCCTGATGTTGCACTACAGGCCGTCACCATAGTGGCCAACTCCACCGACATAGATGCTGAGCTGTGGCACAAGCGGTTTGGACATGTGGCTGACAGCACATTCCAAGCTATGTAGCAGCACAAAGTGGTTCATGGGATGGAGGGATGCAAGGCCAAGGATGAGGGAAAGTGCAAGAAGTTGTGTGAGCCATGCCTCCATGGCAAGGCAAAGAGAAAGTCCTTTGAGCCTAATGGGCAACGTGCGGCAGCAATCTTGGACTTGATTCACTCTGATGTGAGTGGACCATTCCGCACCCCTTTGAATGGCGTCAACAAGTATTTCTTGACCTTCACCGATGACCACAGTCGCAAGATGTGGATCTACTTCCTCAAGACAAAGCGAGAGGTCAAGGAGAAGCTGCAAGAGTTTCTCGTGATGGTAGAGTGGTAGACAAGCAAGAAGGTCAAGGCACTGCGCACGGACAACGGTGGTGAGTACGAGGCGTGCAAAGGCTGGTTGAGCCAACACGGCATCAACCAACAGACCACAACGCCTTACACCCCCCAGAGTAATGGCGTTGTCGAGCGGATGAACCAGACTATCCTCGGCATGACACGAAGTATGCTCTTCGACGCGAAACTCCCACCTCCCTTCTGGGCTGAAGCTAGAAGATCTGCTTGCTACCTTGTGAATCTCATTCCAGCAGTCGCGCTTGGAAGGCGTGGTAAGAAGCAGCTCAGGACGCCACAGGAGGCTTGGTCACGGAAGAGGCGAGATGCCTCAGACTTGAGGGTCTTTGGTTGTACTGCTTGGGCATAGGTCCAAGCAGGAGAAGGAAGTGGCAAGCGGGATGCACTCGCTCGCAAGTGTGTAATGGTCGGATACAACACTACACACAAGGCATACAAGCTCCGGGACCAAGTGGCTAGAAAGCTCATCAAGAGCCGAGATGTCGAGTTTGATGAAAGGACGCTCGGCAAGGGAGTGTCGCTGGACCCTGTCCATGCTCCCAAATCAGGACAGTGGGTTGTGTTGCTCGAGTCAAGTGATCAGGCACCTGAGAATTGGCAGATGATGCCAGCGAAGGATGGTGCTGCAGGAAGAGTGGCTGTGCAGGCTGATGCAGCGACGGACTCTGACATTGAGTCTAAGTCATCCGAGGCCTCTGAGTCAAACTCTGAGGCCGGTGGCTCTTCCTCAAACAACGGATCACTGGCAGCGCAGGAGCAACAGCAACAACTAAGCCTTGAAGCACCACCAGGAATTCTCCGGCGTAGTACGCGCCAGAAGAAACCTCCGCCCAAGTACAACGTTGAGAGTGCGGAATGGACCGGACTCAGCTGGTCATGCTTGGCTCAGGGAGAGCCTGTGACCATAACGGAGGCTATGAACATGCCAGATGCGACCAAGTGGAAGGATGTAGTGCATAGCAAACTCATATCCATTGAAGAGAACGGAACTTGGGTTCTGGTGGACAAGCCCCCAAACACGCACGTGGTGGGGTCAAAGTGGGTACTTCGGAAAACATTCAAGCGGAATGGTACTATTGACAAGTACAAGGCAAGAGTTGTGGCAAAGGGGTTTTTCCAACGTACAGGCTCAGAGTACGAGGAGACCTTCGCACCTGTGGTCACCTTTGCCTCTATCAGATCCATGCTAGGCATCGCTGTTGCAAAAGATCTGGAGGTCCACCAGATGGATTTCAAGACAGCTTTCCTCTACGGGAAGCTAGACAAAGAAGTGCTGATGGAAGTGCCCGAGGAAGTGAAAGCTGAAGAGGGCAAGGTTTGCAAACTTGTCAAAGCACTCTACGGGCTGAAAGAGGCCCCAAGGATGTGGTACAAGGAGATGGACGGCTTTATGGTCGGGCTCACCTTCACACACTGCCAGAATGACCCTAGTGTCTATGTGCGGAAGGATGAGCAAGGCTTGATGCTGGTTGTACTATACGTTGATGACCTGATCAAGTGCTCATCGTCGGTCAACCTATTGAACAAGCTGAAGATAGATTTAGCAACAGGTTCAGGATGAAGGACATGGGTCCGCTCGAGNGGCTTCATGGTCGGGCTCACCTTCACGCACTACCAGAATGACCCTAGTGTCTATGTGCGGAAGGATGAGCAAGGCTTGATGCTGGTTGTACTATACGTTGATGACCTGATCAAGTGCTCATCGTCGGTCAACCTATTGAACAAGCTGAAGATAGATTTAGCAACAGGTTCAAGATGAAGGACATGGGTCCGCTCGAGTTCTACCTCGGGATAGCCGTCTACCGCAATCGAGCACCAGGCACCATCGAGCTGAACCAGACCAAGTACATCATGGAGGTCCTCAAGCGCTACAACATGGAGGACTGCAAGCCCATCAGCACACCCATGACAACGGACATCAAGTTCTCCTCCTCAATGAGCCCAAGCACAGAAGCAAAACAACGTGAGATGGAGAACATTGTTGACCAGTCTGCTNACCTGTTGAACAAGCTAAAGATAGATCTCAACAATAGGTTCAAGATGAAGGACATGGGTCCGCTCGAGTTCTACCTCGGGATAGCCGTCTACCGCAATCGAGCACCAGGCACCATCGAGCTGAACCAGACCAAGTACATCATGGAGGTCCTCAAGCGCTACAACATGGAGGACTGCAAGCCCATCAGCACACCCATGACAACGGACATCAAGTTCTCCTCCTCGATGAGCCGAAGCACAGAAGCAAAACAGCGTGAGATGGAGAACATTCTTTACCAGTCTCTTGTTGGCAGCCTCATGTATTCCATGATAGGAACACGCCCTAACATTTGCTATGCCATGGGACAAGTGAGCAGGTTTGTGGCCAATCGAGGGCCACAACACTCGCAAGTAGTCAAGCGACACATGGGACTTCAGTTTGGAGGCCAAGAAGGATCTGACCCGCTACGGCTCATGTGCTACATAGACGCCGACTAGGGAGGAAGAATCAATGACAGAAAGTCCACCTCGGGCTTTGTGTACCTCTTGAACGGTGGTGTAGTCTCTTGGGCAAGCAGAAAGCAAGACTTCGTCTCCCTCATTACCGCTGAGGCAGAGTACATCGCTCTATCAGAAGCATGCAAGGAGACATAGTGGCTATGTAGTTTGCTTGCCGAGATGAAAGCGCCACAAACGGAGGGAATAGAGGTCCGCATCGACAACAAGAGTGCCATAAAAATGGCAGAGGACGATGTCATCTCCCGGTGGACCAAGCACATCGACATCAGGTACCAATACTCACGTGACCTGTTGGCAAAGGAGATCGTTGATTTGGAATACGTGGAGATGAGGAAGATGCTCGCAGATTGCATGACAAAGGCGCTGGATAGCGAATTGCACTCTGCAGGTACTTGAGGCATCGATATGGTCAACGCATCGGACGAAGACTGGGGCCAAGACTGCTAGAGAGAGGAGAGATCTCATAGCCAATGGACAGAGGTGCAAGGAAGCGTTTGTTGACCTGATATGCTCCTTGTCTATGGCTGACATTTGGACAGGCAAAGGACGGACTAGGCATGCAGTGCTCCCTTGGAGTAAGTCCCCTAAGTCTGGTCTAGATAGAGAAGGCATGCACTGCTCCTTTGGAGCAAGTCCTCTTCGTCTAAACTGGATAGTATAGCCAGAAAACACTTCCTAGGACAACTCCTTGTGGCTTAGATGTTATAGAGTTAGTCTCTGGAGAGAGAGGTCACTGGGTCAAATCCAAGCCCAGTGCCTAATTTTCTTTGTGACCAAAAGGGTGACAGGAAAGTTCTAAGAGACATCTTAGAACATTCCAAGGTCCTTCCTGGTGGTTGGCGCCACTTGGCGGTCACAGGGAGGGCCATGTAGGCAGGAGGGATGATGCAATCCAGATTTCCCCCAAAGCGGCTCATCAAAAGGACCCACTACGCGCCTAGGCTAGAGGCTGGCTCTAGGACTATAAAAACCCATCAGTTGCCTGTCATTGAGTATAGTTCTTACCTTTGAGACTCCTAACAGAGTTCTCCACCAGAGGCAAACACCAAAGAAGCATTGGTTGGTGTAAGCCCCAGGAGTTAGCTCCTTGCGCGAAATTGACCAGGTGGTAAGGACACAGTGCAAGGAAGTGATTCCTATGAACTGGTGAGTGTGGAACCTTTGCTCTGAGGGTGATATCATCTCTTGGTTGCAGTACCAAGAGCGGTCGGCGGGAACCATTGTGTTGGAACCCGTTTTTTGGACCGTTGCCTCACATAGGTTGACATGGTGTTGTGTGTGAAGAGAGGATGGTAGTGAGCGCTCTTGGAATGGAGGGTGAGGATGAAGCCGGGTTTGTGTGTGGGTAGCTCGTCACTGTAGGCGGTGAAGAAGCTGAACACTCCAATGACCGTAGGTACTCCTGCGCAGTGACCAACTAACCCTGGAGACGAGAAGCACAAAGACGCAAATTGACATGGTCCTCCTGAGTGATTGTACGAAGCTCAAATTACTACACTATCGCTGACAACTGAGGGAAGATCAGACACAGCTGATGCAGTTGATGTAGCTAAGGCTGCCGATGTGGCTACTGTTGATGATGTAGCTAATGCTACCAAGGCAACTGATGCTACTGATGTAGCTGATGCTGCTGATGCAACAGATGTTGGCGATACACCAGATGCTGCCAATGCAGCTGATGCTGACGATTAAGCTGGTGTTGCTGATGTAGCTCGTGCTAATGATGCAGCAGACACAAGTGATGCTGCAGGTGCTGTAGATGATGTCGATAGAGTGGATGCAAATGATATACGAAAAAGTGATGTTATAGAGGATGTAGACTGTGAGGCAGAAGATGGAGCTGATATAGTATTTGGAGTAGATGATGACCCTGAAGGTGCCAAACCCGTCCATGGACATGATCCCAATGAAGACGTTGACCCTAGTGATAAAGCTGGTGTACCTCATGCTAATAGAGGTATCGTTGCAGCTGGTGAAGGCGATGAAGAAGCTAACACAGAAGAGGAAGCTAATGACATTACTGTAGTGGAAGGTTGAGCACTTGTTGCTATTGTGGCAGCTATCACAACTCATGCAACTGGTGTTGTAAGCAGAGCAGCTACTGCAGGAGAGGCTGATGCCGATGAAGCTATGGATGCAACAGGTGACGCTGATGCTGCGGCTGCTAGTGAAGAAGTAGATGGAGCAGCTGTCACAGCTGATGTAGATGGTATAGATGTTAAGATGATGCGGATTGTGTGGATGTGTTTGATGATGCTACGGATGCTAAAGATGTAGAAGCTACAGATGATACTAGTGCTGGTGATGCAGCAGATGGGGCAGCCGGTGTAGCAAGTACAGCTATACCAACCGATCCAGCTGGTACTGTAGAGGATGCGAGAAGCGTGGATGTAGAATGTGTGGATATTTCTCATGCTGCTACTGCTGCTAAAGATGTAGAAGGTGCAGAGAACGCTGGTGCTGGTGATGCAACAGGAGGGGCAGCCGGTGAAGTAGGTGCTGTTGTACCAGCCGATGCAGCTGGTACTGTAGAGGACACATCGCCTGCCAGGACTACAAGCTACAACTTCTGCTACATGTGGCCACGGTCACCATGCTTAGCTGCAGTTGCTGCGCTATCCTACTACAACTACTCGCGTTCGCTACTGCTTTTGCTACTACACAACTTCATGTTGCACTATGCAAGTGCAGCACGCTGGCTCGCTATTGATCTCTACATGTGCAAGCTGCTATGTTACTGACGCTGCTGGTGCTACTGTTTTGTGCAGTTTTGGTTGCAACTGCTTGCACACTGCTGCGTGGTGCTGCTGCTGCTGGCTGCTGCAGGCTCCTTGTGCTTGTTGGGAACACACGCGGAGATACACGCGCGCTCGTAAGAACTGCTCGCACGCTGCTTGTGATGCTGCTTGTGCAAGCTGCTTCCACGCTTCTTACACGTTGCTTTCATGCTGCTTGCTTGCTGCTTGTGCCGCCTGCTCGCATGCAGCAGGCACACAAGTAAACGGGTTAACTCACAAAACACACGCTTCAACCAAAGAAAATGAGTGGGGTCGCTACTGTCGGCGAAAGATGTTTCCTTCTGTAGCCTAAACAAGAATTACGGTAGCACCCGATACACTTGTTATCAGCTCTAAACTAAAACCTGATTGGATGACATCCTTGATGCAATGTAGGTACGTTTGCTATTGTCCCAGGCACGTGTGTTACTTCTTGCACCCTCATGCCTGCGTGGTACCACGAGGCGCACCTCCGCTGCAATTCCTGTTTGTTCTGCTGCTCTACTGCTCACACGTCCCCCTTCTGCTCTGATACCATGCTAAAATGAGTCTAAGGCATGCATGTCCATGCTTGAAGAGACATGAGCTCAGTTGGTGAGCGGGAGACACGCACCGCCAAGATTTGGCTATGTTTGGAATATTTGAATTAAGAATGAAGGAGAGAGTACAATAAGCCCTACGATGAGCTTTTGTAGTGGGGACTGTGTCAACCGGCCTGAGGCAAACGGACTAGAAAACAGGGCCGACACAATAGCACCTGCCGTCCGCTCCAAGCATTTCAGCTAGGAGAAGATATCACCCTCAGGATCATGGTTCCACACTGAGCAGTTCCTAGGCAATCACTTGCTAGCAACTGTGTCCACTTAACACTTGGTCACTTTCGCGCGAGGTGGTAGTCAAAGACTAACTCCTGGGGCTTAGACCAACCGGTATCTTCTTTATACTGTTCCTTAGTTGGACAACTCTGTGAGGAGCATCTAAGGCCAGATTGTGTAATTACAATGAGGAATGAGCCTGGTACATATAGTCCTAGGCCTGGCTTCTAAGGTGTGTGGGTAGTGACACTTTTGGGGTGGTCACTCCACACCACCTCACCAGTCCGCCAATTGGCGCATCCACTGACCGCCAAGTGGCGCACTCTCCTCATGCATGGAGAAATGTCTAAGAAACTTCCCCTGTGCTAGAAGGTCAAAAACCCTCCTGCGCACATCAAGGCTCGATCGCAGGACCTGTTGTCCCTAAGTCCAACATGCTATCCGTTGTGCTACACTTCTGGTGTCTCGCTTGGACTTGCACCACGAACAAGGTCTGGGGGACTTACTCCAAGGGAGCAGTGCATGCCCAACCTGTCCGTCAAGCCATAGCAGTGACCATGGGGCATTGAAAAACAACAATCTCTCCCTTGCACCGTAGGCCACCTGCTGTGGTAGTTTTTCTTCGGCATGAACCTGTAGCTCTAGGTTGTGTATGTGCATGTATGTTTTCTTGGTCTTTAGTTCTCATCTCTTGCATCCACCATGCCGACTCCTCGAGCACCTGCAACATGCAAGTCGCTGTCTAGCGGCTTTGTCAAGAAGTCGGCAAGCATTTTCTTGGTTGCGACGTGCTCCAGTTCCACGACACCCTTGGCGATAAGGTCACGTGAGTAGTGGTACCGAATATCGATGTGCTTTGTACGCCGGGAGATCATGTCGTCCTCTGCCATAGCCATGGCACTTTGGTTGTCGATGCGGATGAC